>MU182146.1:528760-549486 GCA_016904865.1 Pissodes strobi
CATTCACCATTAATGCGGGAGTGCCTCAGGCTGCAATACTCTGTTCCTCATCAATATAAATGACTTGCTGAGCGAAACCAACAATTCGTCTACAGTTTTGCAGATGACACTACCCTTGTCATCGAATTTATATAAGAAAATCCTTTACCAGCGACTAAGACCTATCACCGCCGCGCACAGGAGCAGATTACATCAATTAATTAAGATATGGAGAAAGTTCGAACCTGGGGAGACAAAAATCTGGTCCAGTTCAATGCGGCAAAAACCCGAACATCCACGAAAGAGAGCCAATACGGCGAGCTCTGACATAGTTATGGCAGGATCGACCATTCCTTTATTTTCGTCAATCAGATTAATATATTTTTAGTAAATCTGCAGCTTTATTTTATCCATGAGTGAATGTGGAATGCTTCTATATTCATTTTAGAGTAAATTCTGTATGGTCAAATGAAAATTATGGTTAGTATTTCTTTCGTGCCAAATGTCTATAATCTGAGCTCGTGTAATTGATGACCTCGGCTATATCTCGGTACCAGGCTTTCTCTCAAAATATCAACTTTCCGCACTAGAGACACACATAACTTTTTATTACCAGAAAAAATTATTAAGCCTTCCATCACAATCACAACCTTCATATTCACTATTCAACCTACCATACTAATCCACCTTCTCCAAAATGATAATTTAGATAGCCGATTATTAAAAATTGAGATTTGTATTTCCGAAACTATACATTGAATCTATTGAACTAATTTTCTATTATCGAGATCCCCATTCTTCCCGTTCATCGCATACTCGAGCTTGTAGCACCCTCGAAATATAAATTTTGTCTCGAGTTTTTTTGAAGCATAAAAAAACCAATACAATTTTAAAAGCCCAAATATTTGTAAAATACTATAATTTTTATAAGCCTTATTACAAAATGCAATATTGGTTCTGCGACAAGAACAATTAGTCCAAAATATCACAAACTTAAAAACTATGAATCCCATCTGTGTTTGAAAATTAACAAAACTGTTTATAGTCATCTAGATTTTAAAGGCAAATTTAAGTAACGAAATGCATACAATTTCCATAATGACCGTGTTCGAATCAATAAAAAGAAAACACGAAATAAAATTATCGCCAAGCACAATGGCAATGGCAGAAACATTTCCCATAGTTTAGTGATCCCAAAAAGAAAATGGAAAATGAATCGATCTAAAATAAAATATGGTTACAACTGCAAGCTGGATCAACACTGAAATAATTTGTATTACGGTATTGTTCTAATATGGGTATCAGCTAGACTTAAAATAATGATAATATTATATCCTTCACTGTTGAGATGATTTACGGATAGGAAAATTACCTACAAAAAATTATTAGAATATACCTATGTATAAGAGACTTTACCAAGACTATATTTTTAGGAGAGAAGCCTGTACCTTGACCCACCGTGTACATTGGGCCATTAGTATAATTTCATAATTAGCTAGTAAATCTCAGTCAAATTCTGTTGTTAGTTAACATTTCGACCACCAATGCGTGACACTGTATTTAAGTGATTTCTGTTAAATGGTTGTTCTGTATGCGAGGGGTTGTTTTATTTGTCTCCAAAAGTAAGTATTTTGACTCAAGTTTAATATTTTCTATTAAGTTTTACAGTAAAGAAATAACATGTTCGCATGCCTTATTGTAAAGTTAGGTATCTATATAAATTATTTTGATATTTTTCAATTTTTAATGTTTGATCGTTGTAGGTTAGAATAGTTATTTATGTACCAAGGGTATTAGGTAGATGTTTATGCCCTGAGGGCAACAATGTTATAAACCCGAGGGCCTCTGGCCAGATGGTTTATAAGTCGCCCGAGGGCGTACACATCTATTAATACCCGTGGTGCATACAAACTTTTATGTCATACTAGTACGTTATTGCATTCACAATATGTAAATATTTAAAAAAATGCGAACTCAATTTAATTATTTGAGTTCATAAAGTGTACTTTATGCCCGCACGGGCCATAAAGTGGACTTTATGTCCGCATGGGCACAAAGTAATCCATTTTGTAAATGGTATCTAAGGTATAAAAACACAATAATTTACTGGTATGACATAATAGTATATTATGATATAAGTGTATAAGAGGGCCTTTAAAGCACGCGCGACATATTTCAAAACACGACGCGCACCGGAGGGTTTTGTAAGTCGCAAGGGCTTTAAAGGCCTCTTATACACGTATATCATACGCTATTTTTTTTTATTACGAATGCATCATAATCTCAAAAACGTTTTAAATATTAAACTTAAGGGATATATTGACGAATATATTAATCTGTCACATTTGACATGATCAAATATTTCTATAGCAACCTTTAAAAAAGTAGGCGCATCATAAACATCATTTTAAGCACGCTGCAGCGTGCGATAATATACATACATATACAATAATTATACATTATGTTAAAAGGAACAACCTTCTTGTTTAGATCTAGGATTTGTTTTAGATGCCAAGTAGTAAACACCTTTCCGCATTACAGGCCGCAGCAAATGGTGTACGAAATCTTTATATTTCAGTGCGTACTGCATCTAAAGACTTCAAAGCGTCTAGATCTACATTAAAAGGATATTTGATCAAACTTGAACAAAATGTTTCTTACAAATCTTACAAGAATTGTGCCGTCAAAAAAGTGTTTTCGGAAGCTGAGGAAAAAATATTATGTGAGTATTTCGTCTCAGCGTCTCATATGCATTATGGCCTTACCCGTCGAGATCTTCAGGTTCGCGACTATAACTTTGCAAAAGCGAACAATAAGGGTGTCCGTGCTTTTTGGGAAAGCAAATGTCGGGACGGAGAACAATGGTATTTGGATTTTGTGAAGCGCAGAGACACAATAAGCTTAAAAAGATCACAATCTACAACTTAGATTAAAGCGGAAACACCAACGCCCATAATATGCCAGCTAATTTTCAAATTGACATCGGTAGAAAAATGTCTCCCTGTTATATCGAAGACTTGTTTCTGGTCCCAGAAAAGATTTTGGCCGGCAAAAGGGCGAAGCAGGTTGGAAGTTCAACATTAGGTGAAAAATTTTTCAGTGTTACTATTGAATGCTATAGCTTGCAACCTTTATATATTTCCGTGGGTAAATTATAAAGACTTCGTGATTAAAGGGGCTCCTCCTGGTTCAATTGGATCTACTCACCTCAGCGGCTGGTCTAACAAAACAATTTTTATACAATATGTTCTTCATTTCATAAGGCATGCAAACTGTTCCTCAAAAAATAAAATATATCCTAGATAAACATGAAAACCATGAAAGCTATGGGATCATCGAATTTCGCCAAAGAAAATGGAACAGTTATGCTAACCATACCTCCTCACACTAGTCACAAGCTCCAGCTGCTAGACCGAAGCATATTTGGACCTTACGAAATATACTACAACACAGCGTACGCCGACTGGATGCGCTGCCACCCTGGAAAACCAATTTGAATTTATGATATGGCTGAAATACCAGGAAGAGCCTTCTCTTTAACATTGACACCTTCAAACATTCAGTCCCTTTTAGAGTATTAGGTATTTGGCTTTTTAATGAAAATATCTTTCAAGAGCCTGACTTCATGGGATCATCGGTAACTGATCGGCTATATGACATCTCATCTACATCACAAGGAACTCCATCTTTACATCCAGCATCTGTATCCACAACAAGCATTGCTACAACGGCATCAGATATTGTCGTAACAGCAACCAACATTCATCCATCCACACCAAAGGCTACTTTGTCCAGATCAAACACGACTCCATCCACACAAAATGTTACTTCATCCGCATCACATACATTAATTTCACTCGAATT
Organism: Pissodes strobi; assembly: GCA_016904865.1. NCBI lineage: Eukaryota > Metazoa > Arthropoda > Insecta > Coleoptera > Curculionidae > Pissodes > Pissodes strobi. The sequence continues at coordinate 532,604 of MU182146.1, forward strand.
GATTCATCCATTTCCACAAGCTTCATCAAAAACTGCTTCCGAATAAGGACGAAAAAATGGCAAATGCCAGATATTAAGTGGTACTCCTGAAAATGCGAAAATTGAAGCTAACAAGCAACCAGTTACAATAACACCAAAGGCAAAAAAGAGACTGTTAAATGAAAAGTGCTACAATCATCATTGTCATCATCATCTTCAGATGATTCTGAAAAAAATTGGCTAGATGCTGAAGATGATTTTGACATGAATGTCAGGCCACGGGAGTGAAAATTTCTGATTTAACAGTAGGTGATTTTTGTGTCATAAAAATAACGGGGAAGAATATACTTTACTATTTACCGAAGTAACTGCTCTTAGTCCTTGTTTAATGGTCCAATACACAAAGAGAATTCTCACCAGCAAAAGCTTTCTGGCCCAAATAGTCAGCAATTTTAAATTGATATTGAAGACGTTTTGACTAAACTTGCACTACCACGTCAAAAAGGCAAAAAGGAATACATATTTTTGATTTAAATTTCGATAATTACAATGTTGAATGGCAATATTTATGCATTTATTTTTAAATTTTTATATGTGCCTCAAGGTACAAGTCTACTTAGTCCAAGGTACACTACAAGATTGTACATTGGACCGAATTCGTAGTAATAAATAAAATATAAATAAATATAGTTTTTTTTTGTTTTATTATAGTTTGATATAATATTCTACTATATATAGACCATAAATTAGCCCAAAAATTTTATTTTAAAATTTCAAAACGTGAAAGAAATGAAGTCTCGAAATATTTCGGTTCAAGGTACAAGCCTCTCTTCTATATAATTCATAACACTGTTCTGCATGAAAGGCTCCCAGCTAAACTAAACTGTTATTTGAATAACTTGTACTTGTGTAAGACTTAGATTGACTTCGAATATCTGGTGATAATCTTGAGAACGTCAGCAAAACAATTTAACCGATCCAGAAGCCGAAAGTACCTTGTGCGATATAGACATGGAATTTGTCATTTGGTGTTTTCAGTACTATTATTTGAATGCATATAAATGATGCTGATGCAATTTTGTAGCATCAAACTGAGCAATTTCTATTATAATATGTGGTGGGTGAACATAAAAGTCCAACGAAAGACTTTCAGCACACCGGTAACAAAAGTTTACAAATTATGTTGTGTGGCAAATTTCCAGATCAAGATGCTTGAACTCTCAAAATTTGTTGCAATACTGGTTCTACACCATTAATGGGTTAGCTGGATGATAATCTAGAAGCTGTGAAATTTAAAATAACAACGGTTTGGTGGGAACCTGAGAACCACGTCGATGAGTGCTATTTTTGATTAACTTGGAAGTACTAATATATTTTTTTATAACTATTACTTGTGGGTCCCACGGACCCTTTTTAGTATTGTCAGGGAAAGGCAATTATAGAAGTATAATTTCACTCTTTACTTGTTTTTCCTGCCCTAACTTGGAATGTAAAATACTATACCTCGAAGGACCTACCGACGAATGAAACCCTATGTGTCGGTATAACTAGAGTTAATTTTATTACTGAATATAAATCAACTTTAACAAACATGCCAGTATGGCTAATAATTATTGCTAAATTAAACCCAATTTTACATAACTAGAAATCTTAAACTGAAAGCTTTTTTAATGGATTTTCAACCTGCCACCCTGGCGTCTCTACAAAGATTATTTATTTTTTCATTTGTTTCTATCTAAAAAACTAGGCGATCCTATGATTACAAAAGTGACATCTAAACATCAGTATTATGACAGGAACACATTCTGTCGGCTGATGAGGAATGGAGAAATAGAGATGCAGGTATATGTAAATCAGATAAAGATAACAGATAAACATCTGGCGCCTTGACAAATTTTAACTAATTTTGCTCAATGGATATTATACAGCAAATAAGTCCAAACGTAAATGTTAGATAATCTCTATTGCATTTTGCAACAAGTATCATTCATCAAAAAAATTTATTATATATATTTTTAAGGTTAGAGAATAAACTAAATACAATTTTTAGATATTACACCCGATCACTGAAGGTAAACGGGAATTTTACATTGAGAACAATAAGTAATAGTCTTCCGATTCTTGTTTATAGGCGACATCTGGGTCTTTATGATTTGTTTGGTTTTCCAGCAGGTATAGGAGGCTCTTCAAATGTCAATTTCAAAATATCAGCAGCATTCATACGAGATTTACGAGGTACTTTATTAATATAATTTCTAGCTGTTATATGAGGAGCATATAAGTGTCTTCCAAGTTATTTTAGGTAGCTGTGCAGGAAATGTATTCAACTGATTGTGCAAATTGGTACAAAATAAGACTATTTACTCCACCAATGTTCAAAATTGTATGAAAGGAGACCATGGGCTAGTCGTTCTTGATGTCGAATATATCACATTATTTCTTATCAAGAGCATCTACTTCAGCTTTTATTTCATTATAATTCAAAATGTTTTCGGTTTTTTACTATCTTTATAAAGGCTAGCACTGTGATGCATTGTTCATAAAAGTATCGTTGATTTTCCACGTTTAAGTACATATGACACATTTGTGTTCTGAGCCGTAAACCCAAAAAACGAAGAACCTATTGCCCGAGTGCAATTTGGAAGAAACTCAGGTGGCAATGCTCGTTTATTTCTTAAAAATATCCCAACGTATGTGAAACTTTAACTTTTTAGAACACCAGCAAGTTTAGTTGAGGAATTCCAGTTATCCTCAGTGGCATTACGCTTAGTATTGACAATGGGTTCAACTAAGCGCAAAACTTTGTTCTAATCTATCATAAAAACTTCGCCATTTATTACATAGTGAGTTTTAGAATATGCAAGAATTTGAATTTTAATGCCGTATTTGACCGGCTTATTGGGCATGTACATCCGAAATTTACACCTGCCTCTAAATGGTACTAACGTACCGTCTACTGTTACAATTACACCAGACATATAATCTTATGTCAAATTTTGAAAAATATATCGAAAATGTTAGAAAAGGGAGCAAGTGAGTTTTCTCAAGCTCCAATAGACCTTGTTGTTGGATCATCAAATCCAAGGAACGAAAAACTAGCAAGCAACATCGTGCATCTAAAAATTTGGCGTCCTGTACCATCCGCCCACAGGGATCTCAGGTCTTTATGATTTAATTTGAATAAACCTTGTGTGTACAACAATCCTATAAATGCCTTCATTTCCGTAATATCAATATTATTTATAAGTGTTGGTAAAAAAATATCCATGCCTTTTTCTCTGTATTGTAGTATTAGTATGTTGAACAATAAATTCTATAATATTATTTGTGAGAGCTTTCCATGCATCCAAAGGCGTCTTTGGTGGATTTTTGCCTATGTCGCTTTTTAAATCAGGCAACACAGTTATTATATTGTGAGATAATGTTTTAGTACGTAACGGGGCTTCTTCGAACCATTTTGTTTTATCCTTTCCGTTCCAGTAATTACCAAAGTTAGAATGCGTCCTTTCAGGTTTTACTTTTTGTCCTTCATAACTTGGGTACCATTCTAATTCACTCACAGAATCATGTTCACTGAATATCTCTTCATCGTCTTCGTCAACATCACTTTAATTGCCAGCCTCTGCGATTTATTGCAGGGAGTGCACTTTACTGGTTGCGACAGGGTCAATTTCTTTATCATCGCTCACATCATTATCTTTCTAGAAGTCATCTGCTTCTAATATTTTACTAAGCTCTTCATCGATAAGTTTTGTTCCTGACGATTGAGTCATATCTGCAACTGAAAAAAAAACAGTAAAGAACCATTATTATAAAAATAAAAAAAATTTCTCCCAATTTTTTTTTTCATAATTTCTGGAAAAATTACTATATGTTTTAACAAATTTCTTAAAAACAGAGAACAATTTAAAGATATTAAGAAACTAAATTAAAAATAATTAAAATATTGAAATACCTACTTTTAATGAATTAGGTACATTCCTACTACCATCGGGTCCAGTGGACCCCGACTTCGTATTTTTAAAGCACGAACAAGACACACACTTTTACACCCTATTACGTTAGACAATGCACTAGCGAGGAGAAAATATAGCTGGACGCATAATAACCCGACTCATTTGATTCTCGGAATAAGGAAGATTCAGATTACTCACGGGTCCCGTGGACCCGGATAGTAGTACTTACGGGTTAACAAAAATCGCGGGGTTATCTAGCAAAAACAAACATAAAATTGATTTGTTACCTCGGCCATTAGATATATGTTTCATGATGCTTCGATCATACCTGACCCTAAGCCCCCAGAAAAATACAAAATACACCCGGAGTTATATGACGATTTTATAGCAAAACTCAGCACAAATTTCCGTACACGAGTACGAGTACAGGAAGAACTCAATGATCTTATTCGTGATTTGGAACTGTCCAAAATAAAGACACAGCTCTGGATATCGTCTGAAGCAGTGGAATCTCCTTCAAGAAGGGGTAAACATTTCTAATTATAGGAAAAGGAAGTCTAAGCTGGTAGTATTTTTTGCAATGTAAAATGACTCTGGGTTAGTGTCAGGATATTCAACGTTTAACGAATGAACTTGTCCTTTTATATAAACCTACCGAGTAATAGGTTTATTGTTTGATGGAAATTAAGTATCATATGTAAGTAACATACGAGAACATACGTATATTAACTCAAAGTTTTAAGTAAAAGATCATAAATGGAACATCTGTGCTGACTTAAGGAATATTGGACTACTTACAGGATTGCAGAGTGTCTACACCAAATGTTGCTGTCATACGCGAATGGAATAGCAGAGCCAGAAACCAACATCATATAGTCACATAATGGTCAAAACGTGAACATTTTGTTCGTTCTGAAAAACGTCCGTAATGAAGTCGAAGTTGAGCAACGGAAAATCTGTTTACTTCTGCATATAAAAGTGGGGCATACAGCAAATTTTATTAAAGCCCTTAATAGATAAGGAAAAGCTTTTCTTTACTTGAACGAGAAATTTTCGAGTATAAATGAGGGATAGGCATGTTTGCTGGTTCGCAAATATTACCAGCTAAACCATTTTGGAACATTTGAAGCACAATAATTTTGAATCTATAGTATATCGGAGAATTATACACAACCAATTGAAGAATTTATCCAATCTTACAGGAAATTAAGTTGCAACCAATCACTTAAGATGCATTTTCTCTTATTGCCTTTGTGATTATTTGCTGAAAATTTAAGTGCAGTTCAGATAACTAGCGTAAACAAACTAACCCAAACCAAAACTTAGGATAGTTTGTGTTAGTTTGTTTACGCGGGATAATATGCGGAATTAACATGCATTCGGGCTTTAACTTTTCGTACTAATCGCAACATAGACACTCAAAGTGAATTCTGCATTTTGATTTTAACCATAAGTTATAAAAATAAAGTGTTTAACTCACCGAAGTAAACTGCGATTATACCAATGCCGTTATAAATCCATGTTCATATAACTGCGTCTGAAACAAACGCTAATTATTTACATTGCGACTTGCTGTGTCTTGACTGGAGATAATTTAACTTATCATACTCCCAAAGTTTAAAGTCTCAGATATTCATAATTCAATCTTTGGAATTGGACAAGGCCAATGTTTTGCATTGCATCACCTTGTCCTCTTGCACGAACTAATTATTCCTGTTACGCTCTTGACTGCAGTAAATTAATATCATCACGATTTCTGATTTTTAGCGTACGCATACGTTGAGCAAGTTTTTCGCTCTAATCTCGCATATGAATAGGTTCATGAATTCTGCTAATTAAGACACATGCTCCTTTCAAGTTGCCGGAAAGATGTAGGAATGCAGCGTTGTGTTCGCATCATAACCCTGAAAATTTGAATATTTACTTTAATTGTCTATGCCTTGACTATCTAGCGAGTTTTGTTAATTATTCAGGATTTCCGTCGTGAATTTTGGTTGCAAGGCAAAAAAGGTGAAATATCGGAGATCCGATAAATTCAATGGCATCTTTATTTTCGCGGTCTACGACAAATATATTTCCCTCTGACCCCATTCTTGTAATATATGTTGTTCTTCTGTCATTCGTGGGAGAATACGCCGCACGTCGCGCCGTGCATATTATGTAACGAGTGCCATGGCTATTTTTAATGGAACTCTGTAAAAGTCATACCTGGTAATATTTAGATCTAAGATTATGGTAAGCTTATACCAGTTATTAAAATACTTTGAATGCATGTACGATTCTAAATACATTTTAATATGCAAAGTTTTTATACTTTTTAAACTTGCAGTACTCGCGCGAACTCTCACTCTGCGTGCGTCTGTTGTTGGCGATAGTTCCAATTTCCGTGGCAGCGTGTGACTGCCCTGCTAAGTAGCTTTACATCATTACATACACACCGATTTATTGAAATCAATGTTGAAACTATGTATCGTGACGCTTTCCACGTGTAATGTGTAGTATAAAATATCCAACCGACATTCAGCGTTTGTTTACTATTTTGACTTCAACTGTCAATAACTCCTAAAGTATTAGGAATAGGCATATAGTGTGTTACATTAAAAATCCTTAGAATTTTAGGTAGAGTCAAAAATCGACTAAAAAATGGGTGATAGATTTTAAAAAACGGTTCTTTTTGATTTACCCTGTATACTATACAATTTTTTGTTTCTTTTTTCTTTACGTGTGCAAAAACTATATAATAAACCCTACAATTTTGGTTTTTTACTTTTTTTGTAGCTTAAAAATTAAGAAAGTTAAAGGGGGAGGGACGTTATGGGTGAACACCGTGTATGTACAGGGTGGCTCGAATTCGTGTCTATGTATGGGGAACTTGAAAACCGTAAGAGATACAGTGTCGGTCAAATTAAGGCAAAATTGCGCATTTAGGTGCCTAACAATATGCCGTTTAGAAAGTTTTAAAATTCCGAGTATTTACGGAGATATCCGGAAAAAACCGAAATTTTGAAAAATCGTTTTATTTTTTTCCTGGTCTTATTTAAAAACGGATTTCAAATCTAATTGCACTTTTGCATTGCCACTTTTTCCGCTCTATCCAATGATGATATCCAGTTTGAAATCCGACGTTTCGTCTTCAAGGGATCATCATCAACTTTCTTTTTTTAAATGCGAACCTTAATTTTTTTTATCGTTTTTCAGATGGTATTGGCGTTATTAATATGAGTATGTGTTTTTATTTTTTTTTTATTTTTTTTTTTAATTTTTATTCTTTTTTTATTATTTTTATTTTATATATTTTGCTGATTTTAAATAATTTAAGGTAGGTACTTTTGAAATTTCATATTCTATAAAAATATTGTATTTGTTTTTTGTATTAAGTGGAAAATTGGAGCCCGTATTAAAAATGAAAAATAGTAAAATAATTTTTTACGAGAATATGGCCATGAACTATTACTCAAACAAGTTGCTTAGTGCATTTTATTTATAAGCAAAATTCCAATAGGTGTTTTTCCATCAAAGTTCATATAGTATCACGTAGTATGATTATAAATTGTTGATATTCTCTATTAAATACATTTTTTAATTAGTTAAAAGTTGAGAATATTTTATCTTTGCAGTAAGAAATTTGTTTGAGTAATAGTTCATGGCCATATTCTCGTAAGAAATAGTTTTACTATTTTTTATTTTTAATACGCTCCAATTTTCCACTTAATACAAAAAAAAAAAACAAAATAAAATATTTTTAGAATATAAAAATTTCAAAAATACCTACTTTAAATTATTTAAAATTACGCCAAAGCAAAATATATAATTAAAAAAATTATAATAAAAATTAAAAAAAATTAAAAATTAATAAAATAAAAATAAAAACACATGGTCATATTAATAACGCCAATACCATCTGAAAAACGATAAAAAACATTAAAGTTCGTATTTAAAAAAAGAAAGTTGATGATGATCCCTTAAAGACGAAACGTCGGATTTCAAACTGGATAGCATTATTAGATAGACCGGAAAAAGTGGCAATGCAAAAGAGCAATTCAATTTGAAATCCGTTTTGAAATAAGCCCAGGAAAAAAATAAAACGATTTTTCAAAATTTCGGCTTTTTCCGGATATCTCCGGAAATACTCGGAATTTTAAATCTTTCTAAACGGCATATTGTTAGGCACCTAAATGCGCAATTTTGCCTTAATTTGACCGACACTGTATCTCTTACGGTTTTCGAGTTCCCCATACATAGACACGAATTCGAGCCACCCTGTACATAGTAAAAGTTTGTTTTTAAAAAGATTTTTCTATTTGTCAAAAAATGCAATAGAAACAAGATATTCATATTTTTAGTTGTGGGGAGTGTGTATCCCGCCGGGTCGCCGACTTTTAGATGACCAGAAAAAAGTAAAGAAATACTTTGTAAGTGAGCAGAAAAATAAAATTGCCATTCTTAAACAACCTTCAAAAAATAACAAACATAAAAAGTAAAACATCGCATGGAAAGAAAAAAGATTTTTGACAGTCACAAACATAATTTTAGCAAATATAAAAAAATAAATAAGCATAGTGTGGAAATAAGAAATAAGTTTATTGTAGATGTAGTCTTCGATTTGCCACATTAATGAATTTTCTAAAAACTTGATCAATATCTACGTTCTCCGTTATTTCCCTTTCAAAGCCAAGAAATACTAAACCCGCAATTCCCTCCTGAGTTATTGGCATTTTTTGAGGCGTGTTGATAGCAGTTAATTTAGAAAACATTTATACGCATACAGCTAATATGTGTATTTGAAAGCCTCCCGTTGTTTATCCAATATTTCCAATAAATTTTTGTTTTTGTCCTCGCGATCTTTTAAGTGTATTTTCACAACAGTATAGCTTGCAACGAATTTTTATACCGAAAAGCATTAAGTTTTTTTTATAATAAAGACCTAAAATTTGCAAATGCACCATCCTTTCAACTTAGAACTCATGAATTGAAATCGAAGTTAGTAGAGCCCCATTTTCTAAATAATCAGATTTAAACCGCTCGGCTTTATGATCAGTTTCTATATTTCAACGAGAATATGATGGACTGGTAAGTATATTATTCTCTAAATGGATAACTTTTACTTGCCTTTTTCGGGACATGTCATTAGATTCTTTTACTACCATATTTTCAGCCTCCTTCAAAATGTTTTATACGTTTCGTCTGTCCTTACGTTAGAAATTTCATTTGGAATACACACTATTATTGATATTGCATACTGCAAGCTTGCAGTTAGAGCCTGCAGAGCTTTTTAAAAAAAATTAAATTGTCAAGTTCTGATACGGTGGATGAAATTGGTGGATGGGTATTTTTAATTTAACTGGGTCGACGAGTGGCAAGACAATTTATTGATTTTTAAAGTATTTTAAGCAAATCGCTACGTACATACTTATTTCTGCCATGACTGTTTATCGAATTGATGGATTGTTCAAATAGTAATCATTATGGCATAAGTTTTTAAGGTCGGGCATATAAATTATAAGGTCAGGCATTGTCCGCACTCATCTAACTACTACCCTGTAGTCTTACAAAACATTCCCTTTATTTTAGTGTTTCTTTCAAGGTAAGAAACAGTATATTTCATATATCCGTTGCCATGTACCTTATGCCCGTTTTTAATTATTGCGTTGTTTATGTGTATGTTATTTTGTGGACTCTCTAATGCAGCGTTACTCAAAGTGTGCTTCGCAGATCCCCGTTGCTTCGTAAAGCCTCCGGTAGGGCTCCACCGGTAGTCATAATAAAATGAATACGTGTATTAAAGAGGAAAATATGAGAATAAAGTTACCTAAGATAAAAATAAACTACCAAAAGGAAACTCCTATTTATAGGTTTTTCGGGTACATATACTTAAATTTAATATATTGCTAACTAAGCGCCCGATCTATTACATTGAAATGTTACACATACGCCACCATTCGCTCCCGGACTATAAGCAACCGAATGAACTCGGGTGCGAGGTGCTTCTCGTTGACGCGTAGTTTGGCTGCCCGATGTTTCTCGGGAATTCGTGATGATTCGATGGTTGTATATGTTAATTAAAATATACTTAATAATAACTTCGAATCAAAAGAAAACCCGTTTATTCAGCTGTCGTACACGTCAACCGATACCAGACAAATCATATGTCTCCCTGACGTCCTGTTCCACCACGTTCCCGTCTTTTCAGCATTCTTCCCGACGAAAATTCTGCAAAGCATCTTTCTACAGTACCGCTTTCGAACGATACAGGTTCGCGCCGAATTGGAGATCTCGCAGGATACATAAAACATCAACTAGTTACACAGCTTCAAAATAACAAATTTGCCTTGCAAATGGATAAGTCGACTGATGTTGCTGGACCGGCCATCTTGCTAATAACTGTGCGATATTCATCTAAACATTCACTCGAAGAAGACTTGCTTATGTGCTCATAGCTGCCTACTAACACAACCGGCGAAGGCATTTTTAACACAATTAACATAATTTTTGAAGAAAACCAACTCGATTGGAATGATAGCATCGATCGATGGAATTAAGACAATGACAAATAGAACAGCAGGATCAGTATCACGAATAAAAATGAAAGCGCCAAATTGTAATTCCAGCCATTGCATCCTGCACAGACAATCACTTGCGGTTAAGAAAATCCCGCCAAATCTAAAATTGGTTCTTGATGAGGCGGTAAAAATAATTAATTATGTCAAGTCACGTCCACTGCAATCCCGATTGTTCTCAAATTATATGAAGATTATGGTAGCAATCATAAAATACTACTGCTCCATACTGAAGTGAGATGGTTATCTCGGGGTAAAACTATGATAAAGCTTTTTGAACTAAGAACAGAATTAGAAGCTTTTCGTACAGATATTCCTTTTAATTTAAAAGACCGTTTGTCCGATAAAAGCTGATTATTTAGTCTAGCATTTTTAGCAGATAAGTTTGGAAAACTTAACGAATTAAACCTGTCACTACAAGGAACACAGACAACAGTTTTTAATGCTAACAACAGGATAACCTCATTTAATCAGATTTATGAATCATTTTTAGAAATTACATCGGTCACAAACATGGAATCATCGTTCAAAACAATTTCACTGAATGATTTTTGGTTCAGAGTTCGTGATTAATATCCACAACTTGCCACAGAGGCTTTGAATGTTCTTCTGCCGTTCCCAACAACGTACTGGTGTGAAACGGGATTTTCAGCATATACAGCTACAAAAACAAAATACCAATAGACTGGATGCCGAACTAGACATGAGAATTCAACTTTCTCCTTTCAAACCTGGCATTACCCCGTTGATGAGGAATAAAAACAATTTCAAGCCTCCAATTAAATTAACTTAGTTTTATTATTAGCTTACTAACTTACTACTTACTGTATCTACCTTTTTTTGTACAATACACATACTTATAACTGGTTTTGCTTTTAGCTTAGGGTTCCGTTAAAAGTTTAATTTTTAAACTGATAAAAGGGTTCTGTCACCAAAAAATTTTGAGAATCGCTGCTCTAATGTATTACATATTTTTTGTGTTCCTGCTGTTTACGAATAAGTAAAGAAATGTATAAACAGGTAAGCATGAATTTAAAATTTTAACAACTAAAATCTTATGAAACCTTTTAAAAGGAATGCACTGTATATGATTAATAATTCGGTTTTTAAGTCTATTAATAATTAATAATATTCAGCTCGATTGACTGACAATCTACTTTGTAACTTTCAGGACCTGAAAAGCAAAGATACATATTTCAACAAAGACAAGTTAAATCAGTGTGATTTTGAGTTCAGACTAATATTCATAATTTATTCGAGATTTTTTAAACCTAACCTACACGTATACATTTTACAAGAAGTAATCCGTTTGACTCAACATAATATTTGAGAAATAAGTACCAAGTGAAAATTAAACATTATGTTTTCTCAAAGGATTTTATTTTGTTAAAGCAAAGGAACCATTCGTAACCAATAATAAACTACCGGCTTATTTTCAGACTTTAACTTCCCAACTTTCGAGGTTTAAAAGTTCTGTCTTCGAATTAAATGGTCACGTCTTGAACTCTCATGTTAAGGGTCAAGAACTGTTGTAATGTATCAGCTCTGTCCCTTGGCATCCTGTCAAACGAATATCCCATAAAGCGACAGTCGGGATACAGTTTATCTTTAATGCCGCAATACGAATCCGCGTCGTTGCCTTGCTCGGAAGGATCTGGGTTTATTTGGAAGTAGAAACATAATTTTGTCATATTATGATTAAATTCTCGAATAAAGTCTTGACTTGCTGTAACTATATAATTTAGAAAGTCTATGGATTCTTCAAAATATGTCCTTATTAAGTCAGATCTGTTGTATCCTAAGCATTACTTAGGAAACGACCTATATTATATAAATAATAAAATATATGTATACACCAATTCAATATTTAGAACAATTATTATTAAAGGTTATTTGTTGTCAAATTACCCCTATAATGATTTTATCTGACACAAAATAGTTTAGCTTCTTCAGAGGTGTAAACAATAAATTTAGGTAAACTTAACTTAATTTGTAAATCTGAGCATGGATGTTAACCGTAAGTGTACTTTGTAAAAATTCATGCCTCGTGAATATTTAATATAAATTATTCTAAAATATTTTCAAGATAAATTTCCCCAGTCTATTCTTGTTTTGAATAATATTTATAAAGGATACATTATTTAGTTGGTTTGTTTCGGATCTTTTCAGAAGGTTTAGATATAGCCCCTTATTGGCAATATAGTACATGGGTTATTTAAAGTATATTCAAAACTACTAGAAACCGACCTTTTTTTTTGTGGCAATGACGCACACATAAGGGAGATCCTATGGCACTCGACGAGCGGTGTGTGCGAAGATTACTAAAAACACCAATAACTTATAACAATGAAACTTACATAAAACTTTTTAACCAGGGTTGTAATGCTTATAAGGACAAACGGAAATCCGTTCGGGTTCAAAGTAATATTTGTTTTTAATTGTAATTTTAAGTTTGTTATGTTCGCGGGAAATAAGTTAACTTATAACAGGCTAGGGTTGATTTTTATATTAAATCAAAACGCGATAATGATATAACACATTATAATATTTACATAGGTATAAATCAAGGACAATAAATAAGAGAGGATGGTCAGATCGACTGGGTTTTTCCACTGACAGCTATTCTATCGTTACGTAGCGACGCGCAAGGTGTGGCGCAAAAGGCTTAACATACATATTATGGCAAAAACGTGTGGGCAAGTCTGTTTTCCATGTCTAGGGTTTATAATGTGTTTAAACCCAAAATTTTAAGTGTATAATAAAATTAAACTATTTCTTCTGAAATGACCATGATTTTTCTATTAACAAAGAATTGAAAATATTTTTCTACAAGCTTTTTGTTTTACCTTGATACGCCAAAAGTAAATAGAAGTATAACGATTCGGAGATTATTAAATCTTGTATGAAAAGTATCCTTAAGATAGATAAAAATAAAATAAAATGTGACAACTTTTTCATATAGTGTGGGCTAAAAAAGTACCCATAATTTGGCAAAGCTTAATAATTGCTTCTCACAAAATGTTAATCTATATGGAAGTTAGTGCATAAAGAAAAAATAATCTTAACGATACGAAAGCTCAGATTAGGTATACACAGTGCGCGAAAAATAAAAATATGTTACATTCTATAACATGTCTTTTGAGACTGCAGATGTGAAATACACGCGAGATAACTATAAGTTTGTCCATATGAGATACATGCTTCTTTCGTGTGCTGTGGATACATGTATGATTTAGAAAAAGCTGTTACAAATATTAAAACTGTTTCTATTTTTGACACCATCAATATAATGTTCTACACTGTATGCTAATATTAGAGTTAGATATTATATAATACACGCCGAGTACCACCGGGTTCCTAGGACCAATGACGTTAAACTTATTTGTGAATGACCTTACATAAGATGTACCTGAAAAGATCAAAATATACGCAGATGGCACAAGATGTATTATTGGTGACTGGAACTATGAAAATTTAAAAACTAAAGCAGAGAAAGTAATCAGCAAATAGATTAAAACTCAACCTTGGTAAAACAAATTATATTTTATTCAAGAAACGGGACATCACACACATACACCAAATATACACCTTAATACTAAAACCACTCTGAGTAACCTAGCAGAGATCAAAATCCCTGGACTCACTATTGATAATGAACTTCAGTACAAATCACACATCACTGAATTGAAGCAGAAACTGAACTCAATTTGTTACTCTATGCGTCTATTGCAACAAGTTACGTTGCCGCCCACAGTGCTTCAAATAGTAAGTACACTTTGGTTATTTCACTCTAAAATGTGCGCTACGCAATTCAGTTCTGTAGAGGTGACAGTGGAATAATAAATATATAAGCTACAACCAAGAACCTTATGTAAACACTATTTTAAAAGTAACAATATACAGAACCTGTGATCTAAAATGTAAAAAACGATGATCTAAAATGTAAAAAAGAATGAAATCATTCGGTTGGTTATGTACAAAGAATTGACGTCGTTGGTTATGTACCATTAAAAACCCTTTAGAGCCTAATCAAAATGTTATTTATATAAATTAAGTGAAAAAAAAAGCAAAAGTGTGACGTCACCCAATCTAAATTAAAAAAAAATAATACAATCTTAAATAGGTACGTCAAAATAACATACAAAAACCAAATTAAAATTATATTTTGCTTTTTTTTAATGGAATTTTTGACACATTGTCGAATGTTTAAAAGCCGTTAGCATTCACATAATTAGTAACTTTGCACATCTTATCATGTTAGCCGATTATATTAATTAAAATGAAAACACTAACAACATCAAACATACAAAATAGCTCATTATGTGCACGCTAGCAGCTTTTAAATATTTGACAATTTGTCAAAAATTCCATTAAAAAACAAGCTTTATTTTTTTTTGAAAATTACTTTTTGATAAAATCAACTTTAAATTTGACAAAATCCTATTATTTCAATTATCTTTTTTTGTATATTTTTGATTTGAATTTTTCCTAGAAATATTTTTCTGGCGGAAAAATCTATTTTACTTTTCAGCTAGGTTTTTTATGGTATTTTATTTGCTTTTTACAGAGTGATTACTTCGTAAGGGGTTTGTTTATTATGCAGAAACTTTCATCGAAATTATCGGGAATATATATTTTTAAGAAATCAATAATACAAAAGTTTCCCATATAACCAATATATATTTAAAAAAGAAAATTAACACGCATTAAACATTTTTCATTACAAAATACAAAGTAAACATGGAACTAAAACACTTAGGATGTAGGATTTATTGCTGTATTTTATTATAGTTAAGAGGATGGACTACCGACCTTTATTGATATTACGTTTTATTCCAAAACAAAAAAAGTTAGAATCACGAAATTTGGTGTGCGGCTTGTACATTCGATTGACTAGAAGGCATGGTGTTTAAAAATGTTATTAATTTTTTTATAACAAATTTTGAACCGGTTTTATGGTGAAAACGTATTTTCACGGTTTCACCATTAAACCGGTTCAAAATTTGTTATAAAAAAAATTGATAACATTTTTAAACATTATGCCTTCTAGTCAATCGAATGTACAATCAATAAAGGTCGGTAGTCTATCCTCTTAAACTCTTTTTAATGATTTAAATCTAAATCTGTTTAAGGATTTAAATTTTTTTTGAAGATTTAAATCTTTTTACTGATTTAAATCCTTTTAGAAAGATTTAAATACTATTTTTAAATCAAAAATCAAAGATACTTTTCAGAAAGATTTAAATCATAAGTTAAAAATCACTTTCAGAAAAAATATTTAAACTCAAAGTATTTAAATCAAAAAATGTATTTAAATCACAAAAATTATTTAAATCTCACTGATGGTGACAGCTCTGGCGGAGGGACATGCGAACAGTGAAATATTACTTATTGTAGTATATATACCGCAGCTTGCATGTGTTTCTGTGAATATATTCACAAAGAATCCCCCTTCTTTGAATGAATTTGACATCTATCCGCATTTGTAACATTTGACCTTGACGGCGCCCCAAGCAATTACTGTCGCGAGTAGTTGTAGTAGGGGCAACGTCATGTTATCTTTAGGGTCTAGCAAATTGCTGTCAACTGGTGTCGTAGCTCAGTGGATGCTGTGTCTGCGATACAGCGGCCCAGATCTTGTTACTTATATAAAATTCTGCAAATGGCACACAATAGGATTAAAATATATTTTATTAGTAACGAAATTAATCCCAATAATATCCGTAACGCCTCTTTCAGACGATACGGATTTTAGCCGATCCGGTTTATTGTAGGCCAATAGTGCATTAAACTAACTGTCACAAGGTTTTAATGCACCACTCACGTTAAAACCAATAGAACCAGACCGGCTAAAATCCGTATCGCCTGAAAGAGGCCTAACTCATTCTGTTTTCCGTATCCATCGAATACGTTGAAAAAACGTGCTGTGTTTGTGTTTGTGAAATAAAATGTCGAAAAGAAGGGAAAATATATTGTCCAGTTCCTCGAGTAAGTGTTAATAAATTGTCTATATAAGACTAGGCCGGGGCTTAATATTTACGAACAAATATCTACGTACAATGACACACAATGTACAGTTGATAAGTTGTGTTGAGGTTTACGCTAAGCTCACTAATTACAACTGGACTATTTTAAATAATTAGAATAATTAAAAAACCTTGCATATATATAAGCCGAGAGCTTATTAAATTCATATTCATGCAGGTTTTCAGTAAGGCACAATACGTTGCTCGACCGAGAAAAATATAGAATAAGGTACAGGGTTATTCATTATAAATGGACACCCCCCTTAACTTGGTTATTTTTAAAGATAGAGGGATAATTTTTTTATCGGCTTGTAGGTAATCATCTAATTTTTTTTATTAGTTATGAAAATATTATACAGGGTGTC
>MU182147.1:0-10662 GCA_016904865.1 Pissodes strobi
CCTTTGTAAACATATTGCTGAAATATATTGTATTATTTAAAAAAAGATGTCCCATAGTGTTAAAAGTATAAGAGCTTCAAAAAATGTTTCAGGTGAAAGTTATAGAAAGGCTTATCCTGGGCTAGTATTCTTTTCTTTAATGGCATGCACATGAAACTATTCAAAAGTGAGAAGAGAATATTATCGTCAAACAATTACATATTCGATATGTTCTCAAGACACAGATCGCAGATCAAAAATGCTGACCAGTAGGGCACTAAAACGAAAATTTAAGGTGCCGAAATGCACCCTTGCTTTACACAAAAATGGTCTATTTAGGGACCTTAATAAAATCAATACGTTAGCTCCATCTAGCATCAAAAAGCTTCCACTTTGAAAAACGTCGTCCTCGAATCAATAATCCACGTATAAAGCAAAAAACGTTCAACTCTCTTATATCCTGTACTCCTGCTGTCCAACAAAATACTTCAATAATATTTAATATATTATTATTTACGTAATACAACTATTTAAATTAAAATACATTTTTCCTCACTATCTTCACCCATAATCAAAGCATGTCGCGCTAACAGAAAGCTTTTAGTGCAAAATACATCCATTTAATTATGGTTTTATATCTTCTACTTTCTGCAGCCCTAATAATACATTTATTTAAATTTATTTAAAATGTACAATTTAAAACAAACTTTTAAACGCCATCATAAAATGACAAAATATATAGGTCAAAAGTAGGGTAATAAATATGTTACGAATGATAACTTTTTGTTTTTCGCATTAGGAAAAAATGTTATAAACAGAAGTTGTACGAATTTATGTAAACTATTTGCAACATATATCTTCATATATACCGAGTGTTGCAGAAACGAGTGGCTGGTCAAAGTTATATATTTTTAGTGGAACAGCATGTATATTAAGGAATTTTTAAAATCTGCCTTCAATTCTGAACGTAATTTATATATTATATCAAATGTCTACATGAACCATTTTCGTTTTATTGACGTATAGTATAGGTAGGAAAATTAAATAATATAATTTCTCGACTTACATGCATTTCCTATACCTACTATTGAATTCTCAATCGTTAATAAGTCGAAATATACAACGGTATTATACTTAAATTATATTTATAATTGAAGGCTGATTCTCAAAGTTCATTAATATTCAGGGTGTTCCATTTGAAAATATATAGCTTTGACCTGTCTCTAGTTTCTGCAACTCCCGTAAATACGAAAAGATATGTTGCAAATAGTTTACATAAATCCCTGCAACTTTTGTCTTTAACATGTTAAAAGGAGATAACCCTGTGCAAGAAAGCGAAAATATTTTTTATATAGTTTAGCGATAAACATTTTTGACCAATGACATGCCCTGAATTCTTTTTTAAACTGAAACCATGTTTATGTGCGATCAGCACTCTTTTTCTACTGGGTAGTAAATAAAACTGAGCCTCATGTGCATTTAAAGATCCTTTACACAAATAGTGCACTATGTAAAAATCGACCTCTCCTATTGGTCGATCCATCTCGTATTACGAGATGTCTGCGTGATGCAATCGTTTTCTATCAATAGCTCTTGTGGTGTAGAGGTTTAGATCATTGGGTCTCACCTGGAAAACGCGGGTTCGAACCCCGTGGCTTTTTTTATTATTTTTTAAAGATTATGTTTCTAAACAGCTTTTTTTCTTGATTTTGGATATGTCTTGGGTTAGATTGGGTTAGCACCTGGTTAGTTTCCTTTTCTTGAGCCCCCGTAGGGAGCGAAGCGACCGGAGGGTCATGCGGATCGACCAATGGGAAAGGCCGATTTTTATATAGTGCACTATTTGTGTAAAGGATCTTATAATGCGCCTCATGTAACGCGACATGTAACGCTCATTTGGGTTAGCTTACGTTAGTGGGGGGCAGCCGACGATCATTTGTCTTTAGCGATCCGATTTTACGTCATATGTGCGACAGTGCGATAACGAATTTCTAGGTGAAAAACTATCTAAATACTTCTCTGTTTCGAAAATGCCGGAAAAATTGACTTTTGATGGAAAATGTAAAAACATAGATTCTTGAATTTAAACTTTTCGTCGTTTTGAGTTTTGGAACCACACATCACCACACAATATTTTATTACTGGAAAACTAACTAATCTGACGCAACCAGAGGAGAGTTACATATACAACGGACCAAAAAATTGCATCGATACGATTGAAAATGCCGAATTGGTGATTTTTTAATTATATTTTTCAGCTAACGCATAGCTATTTTCAAAAAAACAGATTCTTAAACTTTGATAGCTGTGCTATAAAAAAAAGTTCTAGTACAACATCCGTAAGAGAGACATCGGGAAATACGAGAAAATCGATTTTAAAAAGCTAACAAATCGATTTCGGTAATACGTACCCCACCCACAAATACAGGAGAAAACCGAGGAGAAAATACACTCAACCAGAATACGGAACACTTTCAAAAGGAAAAGGGAACATCAGAAAAGGGAAATATATTTGGCACTACCCCGGAATCAGAAGAGATACTAAAAAAACATTGATGGAAAATTACAAAACTGGAAACTAACCCCAAAAGGAAGTACTCAAGAATAAGTTAGAAAAGGAGATAGGTAAATATTATACTGTTGAGATACCTACTTAGAGAAAACTAAAGTTAAAATATTTTAATTTGAACAGCTCCGATGTTAATCTTAATGACGATTAAGAAGCTATTATAGAAGAGATTGTAAAATATAATGGGCTTAATGTGAAAGGAAAAAATCAGGAAATCGGTACATGAATTTTGACTCATTAATGGAAGCTGATCCAAAAACTCACAGTGTTCTGCTTGTCCAAGGTAGGGTGACATTTGGTTGATCAAGAGCACCTGTTTTCAATCACATGAGTGTTTTGCAGTGTTGTAAATGTATGGGTTACAATCATTATGCTAGGGATTGCAAGAGTGAAAACAAGGTTTGTTCAAGATGTGCAGGTGATCATACGCGTAAGGAATGATACAGCTAAGTGTGTAAATTGTGTAAACAAAAATAAGAAAAGTAAAAACGCTCGATTAGATACTGCTCGTATAACATTTGATCCAAATGTCCTGGGAGAGTTGTAATTATTCAAGAGAATAACAAGAAGGTGAACTATTTTTCTACAAGCCGAGCCGCACAGACTAAGGACTCATATTTAGTTACGCTTATGGTGAATAACCTTGAGAACTGTTTACTTCTCACTTTTTCACAGTGTTATGTCCTATGGAATAATAACCTGGGGTGGCTCAACCAATGCAACTAGAGTGTTTGAAATACAGAGAAGGGTTGTGAGAGTTCTGGGTAATCTTGGCTACAGGGACGACTATAAACAGGCTTTCATACAGTTAGGAATTATTACTTTTCCCTCTGTGCATATACTGGAACAAATCCTCTATGTTAAACGAAACCAAGTGCTCTATCAATCTCACTGTGGTTTACACGATCATGACACCGGAAACAAAAACGATTTGGTGACTGCACAGTGCAGACTGAAGAAGAGTCAAATCAAACCTGACATTTTCGCCGTTAAATGTTTTAATACATTGCCTAATTTTGTTAGGTTTTAAAAACAAAACCAAAGCACACCTTATTAAGTGTGCTTTTTACAGCACAGAGGAGTTTTTTCAATGTCCTTTTAATACTGTTTAAATGTAATATGTAATGTTTGTTTTATTACCCTTGTGTAATGTGTGAACCTCGGTGTGAACTTATGTAATTTTAACTATTGTAATGTAATGTTTTGTTTATTCTTGTCTTTTAGCAAATATGTGACGTATGTAAGTGCCTTTGTATATCGACAAATAAATTTTGATTTTGATTGTGACTTTGATTTTGATTTTGATTTTGATTTCGATTTTGATTTCAATTTCGATTTCGATTTCGATTTCGATTTCGATTTCGATTTCGATTTCGATTTCGATTTCGATTTCGATTTCGATTTCGATTTCGATTTCGATTTCGATTTTGATTTTGATTTTGATTTTGATTTTGAAAAGGAAAAACAATATTGTTTTACATTTGGCCGATTTGAATCTAAGGTCAATTTTTACCGGGTTCATTGAATTTAAAAACTTAGTGCAAATAAATAAATTCGATGTCGGGGAGTCGGGGGTGACTGAGATCTGGCTAAATGAAAACACATCGTCGGATATTGTGGCTATACCAGGTTTTAACTTCTTTAGAAAGGATCGGGGAGTGGGAAGAGGCGGTGGCGTTGGCATTTACGTAAGGACTGAACTGCATGTGAGATTATACAGTTTGTAGATTCACCTATTGTAGCTGGTTTTGAGTACCATTGGATTCGGGTAAGACTATGCAATAAAACAACAATGGCAATTGGGGTAGTGTACCGTGTCGGAAATAATATCTTGGAATGTGTAAATGTATTGGGTACTTCTTTTACCTGAAATTTTGCCATTGGATAATTACATTGTAGTTTTTGGTGATTTAAATATTAATATGATAAATATTATGAATCCGATGAGTCAATTATTTGATAGCTGCGGCTTTTTTCAGGTGATAGACGAACCACGGCACGACGAACCAACTAGACATTCTGGTAATCATGGGACATTGTTGGGTCCAATTTTTTTATTTAATAGAGAGATAGTAGTAAAAAGTGGCATAATTGATGCAAGTGAAATAAGTGATCATATGCTGACGTTTTGCGAAATAGCAATACCATTGAAGACTAAAATTGTGAAATTTATAACTTAGAGATTTTAAAAGCTTTGAAAAACAAGCTTTTTTGGCTGATTTATGTAGTATTCAATGGGACAATTTATTTTATTTTCACGAGATAGAAGATAAGATTAGGTTTCTGACTGAGCAATTGGAGGGCTTGTTTCTGATGCATGCTTGACGTAGAACAGTAAAGTTAAGCAAGCCTCATGCTTCGTGGCTAACAGGCGCTATAAAGTGTTTAATGAAAGAAATGGACAATGCTAGAGTAAGGCCAGTTAAGAAATACTGCAAAATATTCTAGCAAATAAACTATATAATGGGCAAATTTTCACAACAGAGCAAAAATCTGAGTTAGAAAGGGGTGTTCTGATTTGAACTATGGACTCATACATATGTCCATATCCAAAAGATAACATATGAATATGCGTCTGCTTTGCCTAATTGTCGAATTTCTCTCGAGTCGTATTAAGAAACACAGGAAAAGGACGGGTGGTGACGTGGGTTTATGGAACGGTGAACGTTACCTGACCCTTTCGTTGAGAAAACCAGAAAGCACCAGCTTAAGCAGAAGTGCAGCGCATTCAAGAAGTTTAAAGTGAATTAGTTCTTTGAAAATCTTCAAGAATGCTGGCTTTTACTGAGGATGTTTTTACTACAAATGTAACTGAGCAGCCCTTTTTGCATAAACTAGAAGAAAATAAGGAGGTAGAAGAAGAGCATGTAGAAAAGGAAAACGATGAAAATAACGACATAGGAGAAAAACACGCAAAAAAAGAAAATGATAAAAATTATAAATTAGAAAAATAATCTGAGGATATGAAACATCCATAACAGAAGGTTAATATATTCAGTGACATTAGAATTTTACCACCTACACCTTCTGGCAGTGAATATAAGAAAAAGGTAAAAATTACACATGCATTACCGAATAAGGCTTTTTCCAAAGGCGATAAGAAAGAGAACTAACTCACGGTTCTAAACACCAAACGTTCATCTAAGAACCAGATCACCGCTCTGAATACCTGGGCAGCGCCTGTCATAACCTACCCCTGCACACTGATGCGGACCTAAATGGACTCGACAGGCTACTGACCAAATTCCGATGTCTGCACACCAATGCATCGGTTAAGAGGCTATAACTTCCCCGAGCAAGCGGCGGTCGAGGTATGATGAACATCTACAAGTTGTGCAGAACCCAGGAGAAGAACATACGACAACAATTGCTGAGATCCGAAGATGGTCTGATGAGAATAGCAGCCCAGGAAGATCGAGGATATACGCCACTTAATCTACAACACCAGAATCTTGAGTTCGACATAAGCTCAAGGCAGGAAGATCAAGCCAAGTGGATGAAAAAAGCGTTACATGATAAGTTTCTAAGGAGTCTAGAAGCGGACAACGTCGATAAGCCGACCTCACTAGCATGGCTGGGCGCCGGCACTCAGGCTCCATTCAGGAATTTGCGGGTTATATGACATGTCTGTAGTATAACTGTCTTCTGCGCGTATCCCATGATGTTCTGGGATAATCCGAGATCCTGAAGATTTTTAGGGAGATTCTTCGAAGTAATCCCTTCAGCCGAAATTACCAGTGGGATTGTGAAGACTTAGTCAGCTGCCAGACGTTCTTCAGCTCTACTGCAAGGTTTTCGTATTTTGTGACTTTTTCTCTCTCAGTTCTTCTGACGTTATGAGATAGCGGCACAGCTATGTCAATGATGGTTTCAGTCTTTTTCTCCTTATCTATGATAACGATGTCCGGTCTGTTGTAGTCCACCGTTCTATCCTGTCCCAATACAGTACCGCAGTACCGCTTTATCTGTTTCCAGGACTGCTTGAGGCTGGTATTTGTAATACGGTGGGCATGTCTGAAGGAGACCGTTCTTGAGAGCCAGCTATTGGTGGATGATTTTGGCCACTTGATTGTGACGTCCTAGATATGCGCTACCTACGAGTGACCTACAGCCTGCGATGATATGCTCTATAGATTCACCCACCGCCCCACACTTCCTACACTTATCCTCTACGTCAAGTCTTAGACAATGTTTTTCATAGTTGCGAGTCCTGATAACTCTGTCCTGGATGGCCATGAAGAATCCTTCGGATTCTGGGTAGAGGTAGCCGGCGCGGAGGAACTGAATTGTTTTTCCACCGAGTTACCCCAGCCTAGTAATCAGGCTAAATCGTTACCAGCGAAAGCTGAGTTAGCGTGGATAATAATAACAATAATAATAATAATAATAATAATAATAATAATAATAATAATAATAATAATAATAGTAATAATAATAATAATAATAATAATAATAATAATATAATGTCACCTAAGAACCCGGATACCGCCCGTTGAGGGTGCTGCGCAGGAACTTCAGCCAGCGCTCACTCAGGCGGTATTACCCAGATGACGCACGAAATGGACACCGTCCATGAATGAATCAGTGATGCGTATCTATTTTAGGGTAACATAGTTAGCACGGGAGACCATCGGCTATCGACAAGGGCTGCATACTGAATTCTACAGAGATTATCTAGAGCTGCATGTAACAGAGCAGAGAGTGGCAGATTAATCATCATCAGTTATCATCAGAAACAATCTCATCCCAGCTGCGAGAGTTAACACCATCAAACAAGAAGTAGAACGCGAACAGCTAAACCTGCACAACAACAACGAGGATAATGAGGCTCATGATGATGATGATGAGAATCACGATAATAACGAGAATGGTGACCAGGACGGAGACGGTGGAAATGTGGGTGGGACACCTGAAGTAGCAGAGCAACAGCCGAACGGTGGGGCACATGATTTAAATAGAGATAATGTAGACACCGAAGGATTATTCGAAACACTTCTCTCAGAGATGAGAAAGCTAATTGTGGAGTACAATGGCACCGACACATTAAGTAGACCACCATTACCTAGAGTGAACCCCTCAAAGAAACTAGGATTCGACCTTACTATTATGAACAATCGAATTCTGCCAACTTATATCACCCAGGCGAACAGATTGGACCACTTCCACATGTTAATCTACTGCGCTGGAAGGGCCATTGCCCGAATGCTGGGAACCAAAGTGCGAACAAAGGGAACGGCGCAAACAGTGGACGAGCCACAAACATCTCATTGGGAAAGAAGATTGAATGCTAGGATTGATGACATACGAAGAGATATAGGAAGGCTAAAAGAGTACATCGATGGAGTAAGGTCCCATAGGCTGGAAAGTCGCGTTTGATCAAACACCCCAGCAATATCTTCACACTTTAAAACAAAAATTATCTGTATTTTCAGGCCGTTTAAAGATGTATGTACAAATTGAGTAATGAAAGAAAATGAGATAATGTCTTATTCTAACGATCGAAAAAAAAACATTCTACAGAGCGTTAAATACGAGGGCTAGAGAATCGAACAACAAATTCCTCAGCAGTGACAATGTTGAACAATTTTGGAGAGGACAGTTGGGAACACCGACCCAGTGCAACATTGAAGCAGGCTGGATTGCAGGGGAGCACCGGACTTCCCAGGAATACGACCAAATGCCTGACGAGCCGTTTACGACAGCAAAAGTGATAAACGTCATCAGAGATCCCCATATCTGGAAGGCACTTGGCCCAGATGGAATCCAGAACTACTGGCTCAAGAAACTCCAATGTACCCAAGAAAAATTAACAAATTTAATTAATGACGTAATCGCCAATCCTGAAAATATGCCACGCTTTATTTCGAGGTGCCACATACCTTCTATCAAAGGACCCGAAAAACACGGAGGATCCATCCAAAATCCAAGTACCGACCAATCACGTTATAACAACCTGCTTAGCGCATCGGCTATATGCCCACTGTGAGCAAAACAAGATCATGGCTGGCCAACAGAAAGGATGCGCTAAG
The DNA here is from genome assembly GCA_016904865.1 of Pissodes strobi. NCBI lineage: Eukaryota > Metazoa > Arthropoda > Insecta > Coleoptera > Curculionidae > Pissodes > Pissodes strobi. The sequence continues at coordinate 8,578 of MU182147.1, forward strand.
GGTTGAATGGGGTGCAAAGAGCAACTCATAATCGACTCTGTCATCTCTAACCAGACATTTTCCAAGCGTAGGAGTCTGTACTTGAATTATAAAAAGGCTTACGACTCTGTGCCTCGTGAGTGGCTACTAATGATTCTTCAAATATTCAAAACTGATGCTAACATTGTTAACTTTTTAAGGTATGCCATGACATCTTGGCAAACGAAAATATATCTTAATGAAGCCAGGATTACCACCGAAAACATACCAATAAAAAGAGGTATATTTCAAGGAGACGCCCTCAGCCCGCTATGATTCAATCTGTATTGCGATGAACCCTCTATCCCACCAGCTGAATTCTACTTCCTATGGATACAATATCAAAAACGACAACGAAGCAGGAGAGAAAGTCAATCATTTGCTCTATATGGATGACCTAAAACTTATGGGAGCTACCAAAAACCAGCTGGAGCAAATGTTGAAGATTGTAGAACAATTTTCCATGGATATTGGAATGCAGTTCGGACTGGAAAAATGTCGTACAGTGAACATCGTATGAGGTAAAGTATGTCCAGGTCACTTTGAACTTAGGGACGGCCAGAACATCGAGGCAATGAAGGGAGTTGAATTTTACAAGTACCTCGGAATGAAACAAACAATGTGCATAGCACATGGCGCAATGATGGCTGAATTAACAGAATAATTAACTAGAAGGATAAATCGTTTGCCAAAAACTCAACTTAACAGCAAAAAGCTCTGCAAGGCTATCAATACTTATGCCGTCTCAGTTCTTGGATACTCGTTTGGATTGGTAGCAATGACCGGCACTGACATTGAAAATCTCCAGCGGAAAATAAGAACCTTACTTACAAGAGCACACAAACACCATCCGAGGAGCGCAGTGGAGCGAACAACCTTGCCAAGACATCTAGGTGGAAGAGGTCTAGCGGATCTGCGTAAACAATTGAATAGACACATAAATAATTTGCGCAATTATTTTCACAGGAAAGCGAATTCGTCAGAAGTTCATAGGGCACTTTGTAACGTAGATGACTCTACACCACTGCTTTTAAAAGAACACCAGGTTCAAGACCGCCATCATACCGACCTTGAGAAAATACGAGTATGGAAGGAAAAGCCCTTACATGGGAGGCAGGTGAATGAGGCTACCCAGGATCACGTCGACAATTCAGCGTCGAACTATTAGTTTAGGTTAGTTTCAGGACAAATATTCCCAGAAACCGAGGGCTTTCTGCTGGTTATTCAAGATCAAGTGATTCTCACCAAAAACTATCTCAAGTACATAGTTAGAGATGCTTCGGTGGCGGATGATCGATGTCGATACGGCTGTCAAACCACTGAGACCATCCAGCAAATTACAGAAGGATGCCAAGCATTCGCAGCAACAGAATATAAACTCAGGCGCGATGCAGTTGCGAAGATAATCCACCAGGAACTAGCAGACAAGCTGTTGCTTTTGCAGACGGAAAAGGTAAGTTACTATAAATACACTCCCGAATCTGTTTTAAAAAGTAACAACTATAAGATCTATTGGGACCGTATTGTGCTTACTGATCAGACGGCGACCCACAATAGACCGGATATCATTCTCGTAGATAAGCGGGCCAAGGAAGCCACGCTGATCGACATCGCCATACCAAACAACAACAATTTGCAGGTCAAGCACGCCGAAAAGGTCGCCAAATATCGTGATTTACAAGAGAAAATCCTGCAACAATGGGGAATGTAGAGAGTAAGAACGATGCCAATCATTGTGTCATCAACAGTACTCATTCCAAAGAACCTGTTAATTAAGAGCAAGGAACTCTGATTGAGCGAAGATCTCTTCAAATTGATGCGGAAAGCAGTACTTCTCGCAACAGCCCGTACCGTCCGAAAATTTGTAGGAAATCCGTAGGTGCCACCAAGATCGGGTCCTTGGTGGCACCTACGGATTTCCTACATGGAAAGGGTTCCCTCAGAGCTTAATCCTTTGGATATCCGGGATATCTGGATGTTGTTCTCCTTAGAGGGAGTGTGAATGCCGTAAGGCTAAGTCATAATAATAATAATAATAATAATAATAATAATAATAATAATAATAAT
>MU182147.1:10672-81313 GCA_016904865.1 Pissodes strobi
ATAATAATAATAATAATAATAATAATAATAATAATAATAATAATAATAATGCTAAGAACATACTTCCATCAAAGAAAGACCACATCACCACTACATCAAAGTGTGTGTAAAACTGATTACAAATATACGCCACTCAACCTGGCAAATGAAGATGCGCAGGAGAATGAGAAAGTACACAGCAGTGACGAGAAACACCGAGAGTGGCGTAGTAAGACCCTCCACGGAAGACACCCCTATGACCTGGACCAACTATGTTGATAAACAAGCATCAAACGCGTGGTTGAAGGCTGGGGAACTTTTTCCTGAGACGGAGGGGTTTATGATTACAATTCAGGACCAAGTGGTAAATACGAGGAACTACCGGAAGCATATTGTCAAGGATCCTAAAGTCAAAGACGACCGATGTAGGAAATGTCAAGAAAAACCTGAGACCATCCAACATGTCACAGCAGCCTGCAGTCTAGTAGCACAAACCGACTACCTACTTCGGCACAATCAGGTTGCAGCAATCATCCATCAAGACATATGCTACAGGCTAGGAGTCATCACAGATAATCCTAAGCTCCAGTACTACAAATACGAGCCGAAGCCTATCAACGACACCAGACAGTACACCATTTACTATGATAGGTCCATCATCACTGATCGCTGCGTACCGTACAACAAGCCGGACATCATCGTGAGATACAAAGAGACGAAGGAAGCCATCATTGCGGACATCGCTGCACCCAACACCCACAACATCCTTGCAACCATCGCAGAGAAGAAACGCAAATACACAGGACGGGCTAAAGAAGATGTTGAAGTTGAACAAAGCCACAATTATTATTCCGATCGTCATCTCAGCCACGGGAATTGTGCCGAAGGAGCTACACAGGAGCTTGGAAACGTTGGGAATGCAAAGAAACATCCTCTTCCTGATGCAGGAAGCTGTTGTTCTGAACACCACCAGAATCGTGAGAAGATTTTTGAGTCAAGAATAGATGGGAGTGCTTGGTGATAACCCGTATCCCACCTGAAGAACCAGGAAACACCTCAGAAAACGGAAAGGAAAAAAAAATAATAATAATAATAATAATAATAATAATAATAATAATAATAATAATGATATATGTATTCAAAGAACACAGTTCTCAATACAAAAGTAAATAATTAAGTCAAAGATTTGTGTGATTTTGAATACAGAATATTTTGACTCAATGGTAATTGCATAAAATAACCAATGAAGAACCTAAATATGAAATAGTGTTAATTTTTCTGTATAGAAAATAAAATGAAATATGCCCTAATAACTAGTTTTTACCAATAATTAAAATAACTAATACAATTTCTGGATTTACTGTCTATCTGCAATTTTAATTTTGCCTTAAACATGTTTTGACGATGTATATTTTTCATATCTGTTGGTAATATATTATCAATTTTCGATGGTAAGTAGTAAAAAAATGTTTGTGTACTTGGTTTATTAGCTGTGGGAACCAGAAGTTGTCTCACATTGCTTCGCGTATCTCTGATGTTTGTAACCTTATACGTAGATCTATTTATTATAATAGCTGTAAAGAAAGAAGTGAATAAATGTTCAAGTTTAAAATTCGTTTCAATCTGTGAATGGAAGCGATATTTTAATGTTTTTGATGTGTAAACATCTTTCGCGGCGGTATGAGAGTAAATCTCGCCAAATGGGACGGAAATGTGCAAGCGGCTGTGACATCATAACCATATGCGCAGTGATTTTGCGAGGGCTGCTCAAATATTTGTTCATGTCGATATAGGATATGTTTAAACATCAGTGTCTCGAGTACTACCAAACTCGCTCATTTTTTTATTTTTTTATTTAGGAGATGCCTTAGGGCCCTTAGGCTAGTTTTTGTTCATTTTGCCCCGGAGCGAGCGAAGACAACTGAAGGCTGAAGGCGATAATAGGGTCTACGGATCGCACCCTAAAATTTCTTTACTAACAGTCACACAAACTCAACATAACACTATAAAGAGTAACAAACTTTACGCATGGCCCTCTGCTCGCTTCGGGGCGCTCCCAATCAAAAATTCGCCTCTAGCGAGCCGCGGTTACAAACCATAATGACAGTTGGGTGGGCGGAGCTTGAATTGTTTACATTTTGGAGGGTTTGTTTGAATGTCTTGACGGTCCATCGAGTTACCTGTAGCGGCTCTAGTGGTCCAGTGCTTCGATGCTGCAATTCCAACAGGACGCTACGGGTTCGATTCCCGCCAGTAGCAAGGCTTTTCTTTAAGTTATGTTTGTAATAAGTTTTTTTTTATTAATAAGTTTTTTTTTATTAAGTTTGGGTACGCCTTGGGTTAGCTTTGGTTAGTTTCTTTTTCTTGAGCCCCCGTAGCGAGCGAAGCGAGCGGAGGGCCATGCGTGAGTGAAATATTAGATGTTCTAAAATAGTAAACAAACCATGTCCTGCCATTATGGTTTATAACCGCTGCTCGCTAGAGTCGAGTCAAACAAAACTCACCCAAACTAACCCAAGGCGTACCCAACCAAGAAAAAACAAATTTAAATATGAAGACGTCTCGCCACTAACTGGAATCGAACCTGGGCCGAAACCGGGGCACGAGATTTCAGTTCATAGTGCAGTTGTGAATGAGAGGCGCGTGATTGGTTAGCTACGTGAGGTGACGCATGTCTTCGCCATGCAACCAGTTGCTTGCAAGTCAGCAGATGGTCTAGGGGCCTGCATGGTTAGCCTTCACTTCGGCGACCCGAGTTCAAATCCCGTCGGTTTTGTTTTTTTTAAGTATACAGTTTTGTCTTGATTTTTTGGTTTTTCTTGTGTAGGGCTTCGGTTAAAATTTGGTTAGTCTGCTTTTCTTGAGCCCCGGAGCGAGCGGAGGGCTATAAACTTGCCAATTGCAGGTCATTACATCGCATGCATTCACAAGTGCACTACGAACTGAAATATCGCAACCGGGGCCGCCGTACCACAAGCACAGCATTAAACCACTATGCAACCAGGGGTCAGCAACCCCGTAAAGACATGATTTTTTAGAGCTAGACCTAGCACGGTACCTAATGAGCCTTCAGTTTACCAATGTCTTTGCGGTGCAATGAATTCCCTGGAAGTGCTCTGGTGGTTCAGTGGCTAGATGCTGGGCATATGATACGGCGGCCCGGGGTTCAATTCCTATCGGTTTTTTATTTTTTTTTTTTTAAGCTTATGTTTGTAAAAAGTACTTTTTCTTCATTTTGGACATGCGTTGGGTTAGTTTTGGTTAGTTCCTGTTCTTTGAGTTAGCTTTGTTGGCTGGTGAGACAAGGTTGACGACTCTGTTATAATATGTTGTTCTTCTATCCTCTCTTCAGGAAAGGAGCGTCTAGTTCACATCTTGCATTCCGTTTGCTGTTGGTTGAAATAGTTAGGCTATCAGGCAAAACTTTCTTCACGGTCCAGTGATTTGCTTTCAGGTTGCATATATTTTATTCTTAAGGATCCTAACGAGTCCTACCACCTAACGAGTCCTGGGTAGCTCGCGCATCACAATGCGTACGTTTACATTTATATTTTCTTCACTTCATGCAATGCCCTTCGCTGGTTTCGCTCACTGTGGGTCGCAAGCAACAAAATCTAGCTCGAGGCATGCCAAAAAACTAGCTAATCCAATAAAAAAAAAAACTTGCAAGCGCAGGGCGTCGAAACTATTACTTTGCATTCTAGGCGCGGGCCTCGTCACCTGAGGTCCTACCCTTCTGGAAGTTTTATACAAACGCGTGAAGTGAAAAAATGTGTAAACAACGTTGACAAGCCGGGTTGTTCGGGATCTAAGCTCCCTGTACTGGCGCGATGCTAGTTAAACTAACCCAAGGCATGCCCAAAATCAAGAAATAAAAACGTTTTACAAACATAATTTAAAGAAAAAGCATGTTTTGCCACTGAAATTGAACCCGGGCCGCCGTATCAGAATCGCAGCATCTAACCACTTAGCCACGAGACCCACTAAAAACAACTCTCTGGACCATAAAAGACATCTGTTTGTCAGAAATGTGTTTATGATGCCCGCGCGCATATATTTTATTCTTGGGGATCCTAACGAGTCCTACCGCCTGACGAATCCTGGGCATCATAAACACATTTCTGACAATAGAAGCGAGCGGAGGGCCATGCTTTAAATGACAAAATACAATGTCCTTTAAAGCATAGCCCTCCGCTCGCTACGGGGGCGCAGCTAACAAAACCTAATCAAAACTAACCCAAAGCATGTCCAAAATGAAGAAAAAACTGTTAACAAGCATAACCTTAAAAAAACATCTTTTGTCAGTGGAATCGAACCCGGGCCGCTGTTACAGAAACGCACCATCCAACCACTGAGCCACGAAGCTCAGTGAAAGCAAATTCCTGATCCATAAAGACATCTATTTGTCAGAAATAAACTCATCAGGCGGGAGGACTCGGCGGATATTTCCAAAAAAAAGGTTTGCAAGACATGCTTTTTAAAAGCTTATGTTTGTAAACCGTTTTATCTTTTCTTGGTTTTGGGCATGCGAAGCGAGTGGAGAGCATTGAATGAAGTAAGAGCAAAATACAAATGTAAACGTAAACATTGTGATGCGCGCGCATTCCAAGACTCGTCAGGCGGTAGGACTCGTTATGATCCTTAAGAATAAAATATATGCTCCAGGAGTTCTAGTGGTGCAGTGGTAAGACACTGTGCTTGTGATACGGCGCTGCGAGTTCAATTCCCGTCAGTGGCATGGCGTGTTTTTTTATTATTATTTTTTTAATTATGTTTGTTTCCTTTTTTAAATTTGTGTTAGTTTTGTTTAATTGCGCCCCCCGAGCGAAGCTAGTAGGGGGCATGCGTGAAGTGAAATATTAGACCACTATTCGACCAATAGTAAACGGAATCAATCCATGTTGTGAACTATCCGCTCGCTCCATCCGGAGCGGCTAATTCACAACATGCATTCCGTTTATGGTCGAACGTTCGCTACGGAAGCGCAACTAACAAAAACTAAAAAGCTGGATTTATAGATTAACATAACATAACTAAACATAGCCTAGACATAGCATAGCAACACAGGCCCATTTATAAACCGACCATTTTGGTCGGTTTATAAATGGGCTTGTGTTATGTTGCGCCTGAGCCGTAAATCGAAAATACTAACATTACAAATTTCATAATTTTGTTTAAAATTTTTTAAAGAAGTATATTATAGAGTCGTATGTATATTAATTTATAAATCCTTACCATTCTCAAAAAGAACAAGCATTCATACAGAGACAAACTTTATTGAACATCGCATATGTCATTCTCTCAAAAGGTAAATACGATTAAAATTCTGTGTTTTCATTGGTCGAACATAAGCACATAGCATAAGAAGCTTGAATAAGAAGTTGACCAATGGTCAACTTCTTATTCAAGCTTATGTTGTGTCTGTGTCTTATGTTATGTCGATCTATAAATTGCAATTGCCTAAACAAATATGAATGTTTAACTTCTTATGCTTATGCTATGCTTATGTTATGTCAATCTATAAATCCAGCTTAAACCAAGGCGTGCCCGAAATGAAGAAAGAAAAACTTTACAACCCACTTCCGGTCCTACCGTCGTAGGAGAAACACGTTGGAAACGGATTACAGAATTCGGCGCGGGTAGTGGAAGCTTTTTGCTTAGAAAATGTGATTCAATCCTGCGGGGGGAGCCTGGAAAGTCGTGCCGGCTGGACAGTGTAAGGGGTGGGTCGCGTAGTGGAGGGTGATTCCTACTAGGACTCCAGGGTTATTTCCGTGCGTGGTAGCGTGGAATGTGGGCGGTCGAGGATTTATCCTGCGGGGATTTGGAGTCTCTGACAGAAAGTGGTTATACCTCCTTGCATAGAAACTCAGTCGTGCAATTTCATAGCCAGTGTAGTCTGTGCCTTTCATAGTTTAGCCAGAAGAAATTCTGTGCCTTTCAATTGTATTATTTTTCGTTGAAAAGTCGGTGGTCGTGACAGGGTCCAGAGCCCGACAACGTCGCGGTCACCACCCGGATACAAAGCCCTTCAAACTGGAATAACGTGTAACGGAAGTAGAAGGGTAGCTCTACCTCTCCCTAAGCGCCGGACGAAGGGTGCGCTGGCGAATTGGCCTTTTAGGATCAGAGCCAAGTGTCTTTCCGAAAGGGGATACAAAACATACCATACCATAGCCGTATTCGATTGAGACTGGATATCAGTTCAAAATGAACTGTAACTGAACTGATATTTCAGTTCAGTGAGCCAAGGTCAAATGAAATTATGAAAACAATTAAAAAATAAAGCCGATTGACAATTGACATTTAAATGCCATCTTTTACCAAAACTACTGAACCGATCTAAGTGATACCGGTCCATTTTCGGTTCACTCACAGGTGAGCTGGATCACTTTTTAGATAGTGGGGGCAAAGTGATATTTTTACAATCGAACAGGAATCAGTTCAATCAGCGAATATTAACTACGACAAGAAGGCCCACTCAATGGCCAGAGAGCGCTACAAAGGAATCGTCGTTTATTTTCTTCGTTGCCTGGTAACGATCGGCGAACTTCGCCGCACACAGGTTGAATTTAAATAAAAGCTGGCCATAAACGATATTTTCGTTTGCGGTATATTTAACCAAATTTATGACGAAATTATTTATAGCACTCTAATACTCTAGTTGGCTTTGGAAAAACACAATTGATATCTTCTGACTTGTTTGCAGCGCCCTGTCAAACTTACGGTATGGGTTTTTTTTATTATTATCACCAAATAAATATTTTGATAAAGTTTGTATTCAACTGGCTGTTTCAAACATCTGTTACCGTTTTAATTAGTTATTATTGATAACAATACTCAAGGTGTGTAATAACTAATATTTAAAAGATTTTGATTTTTTGTTAATGATTTCACCATCTTTCGGAATACAAATATTCTGACAAAAGACATCAAGAAGAAAATGTTGCTCGAATTTGCCCCATCTTTTAATGTTTAATTAAATTTTGACGATTTGGGTGATTTTAAAATTGGTTAAAGGTTTCGCACAATATTTTTACTGTATATTGCATTTCTATTTTGTAATACAACACAACTAAAAAATAGCGATATTATCTTATATCGAATATTGACTCGACTATAAAATTTACGCGTGAAAATTAATCTGACAAAGGATGAGCTGGTCTATGGCCGCCCCGTCAAAGGTCGCCTGCCAACATGATTGTTTTATTTGTATCATGGCCTGCCGATATTCTGCAAGTTTTCGCGCGGGGAAGGAGACACACCGTTGACATTCCGCCGCGGAGAGTGATCCTTCTTATCATATAGTTTTGCCCAAATACATAATAAAAAGATAAAGACTGATGTACTATACGGCTAACGTGCTAACACTCCGTTGAGGTTATGTGTTGGTGTTATACCTAATTGTGCAACAACTGAAGCAAGATTATCAGAAAATGGCGCGTCGAAATGAGGATCCCTTATTGGCTAAATTTGTAACGTGTGCAGTTTTCCCTGCTGCTGTCTTGTTTGAGCATTTACGTTTCTCTGTTTTTTTGCTTCATATGTTGTACTGAAAGTATTTTCAAATGGTTTTATGTCATTTAAATTACCCTTAACGCAACGCATTATTAAATTGGAATTTTAAAACCTATATCTGTTGTAAAGTCGTCGGTACGGGTGGGCAAGAAATTGAATAATCGATTAAACGCTTAATATTCTAGCAAATAACTGAATAATCGATTAATCGAAATAATCGATTATCGATATTTTCTGAAATATTAATCGATAAGTCGATTAATCGGTAATTTCTTAAAAGTGAATCGAATAATCGATTATTGTCGCCCACCCCTAATCCCATAATATTGTAGTAAGTGAAACTGAAGCTGAAATTTCGGTAGAATCATTAATGCTGATGCAAGACTGATGTTATTATAAAAAGATGTAATAAATACTTTCGCTGAATCAGCAGATAAAAATTTATAATTTAGTTTTAATTTGTAAATATGGCTTTGATATTACCTTGGGAGAGTCAGAATATAAGCAAGTGTTTTTGAACAACAGATGCACTGATGCTTCTATATTTTTTACTAGTTTCGTTCCTATTAGATTAATTTTTAAAAATAGCGATAACTCTGAAATACATGTATGGCAAAATTGCAGGCCCTCATCAACGCGTTTCTGTGGTCCGCTTAACATTCATTTTGCTCGTGAGACTCCTGAATTAACCGTTGCAAAAACAAAATTTGGATCATCGAATTAAAAATTTAAAACCCTTTTTTTACAACGAAGGAGCCCTTAATTTGCAAAATCATTTTTTAAAACGGTTTAAGTACATACAAATGATTTTTATACATGATTTTTATCGTTAGTGATAATTGATACACCCTATATAAATATAGATGATGAGCTAAAAATTCAACAATTATTTGTCTAAAACACGATATATTAAACGTGTAATACTTAATAACTTTTATGTCTTATTTCTGGTAAACCTTATTATGGCCAGCTTTCCTAGAAATTCGACCAGTGTGCGCCGGGTCCAAAGGTCACATGCCAGTATCATGCTAGTTTTCGCGCGGGGAAGGAGACATACCGTTGACGTGCCGCCGCGGAGAGTGAATCTTCTTATCGTAGTTAATATTCGCTGGTTCAATAAAGTTCAGTTAGATCGATCTGAATCGATCCAAAGTAGTGAATCGAATACGGCTCATACCGTTACCAACTTTACAACCTTTAAAAAAATTCTATTTCTATTTCAACCAATAGTAAACGGCATGCAAGTTGTGAACTAGCCGCTATCCTCCATTCTAGAGCGGTCATCAGAAGAACGACATTTCCTTAGTCGCGTTCGATATATACCTCAGATCGATCGGATTAATCTGAATCGTTCGTTTATGACATCTAGATGTAGGGGAAATAAATCTCAACCGTTCGGTAATTAAAATCGGAGCGATCCGACGACGATCTTTTTGCTCGGAGAATTTTGACCGATGAAAGCGAGCAATCTGAATTTGTGAGGTTAAGTAAGTTTAAGTTCAAAGTTGTTTCTTGATCTGTTTTGTTTATAAATATATTTTAGATTTTGCTAAGTATTTTGTTTTAAAATGAAAGAACTCAGCCTGTATCATGGGTTTTTAGTCTCTTAAATGAAATCCAGACCAGAATGCAGAATGACGTTTGATACCTTTGACTTGACAACGATCTGTACCCATCTATACCGTTCGTTTATTACTCTGTCCGATCTGTGGTCACGTGACAAAAAATCCGTCACCCGTCACATCTCTGACAGGATTACCGAACTCGGCCAACTCGGCTCTTGTCTCTGATATTCTAACAGAGTCGCCAACGTGATAATATGTTTGTTGTTGATTTGTTGAAACTTGAAACATAGCCTCACTTTTTGGCGGCGTGTTCGTGTTTGTTGTGCGTGGTACATATTTGAGACTTTTGCACGTGCTATTATAGGAAAACATGGAAAATACAGGTAAATTTTCTTAATTGCTTGAAAACATAGTTTTATATTTAAACAAATAATTTCTAGAAATTAGAGAAAAGAAAAAGAAGAAGGTCAAGGCAGATAAATTAGCCGAAATTCAAAAAGAAACTAGCTTTCAGTTGGAGAGTTCTGAAAAAAGTAGTAAATTGGACACTTCCCAGTGGCCCCTTTTACTGAAGGTAAGATAATAAAACTAAGCAATATTGAATGTGCCTTAGTTATTATTTAATTAATGTAAACATTACCATTATATAACACTTCTATTACTTCTATATCTTTCAAGACTGGTTTGTGCTCTTTTTTTGACAATACCAGCTTTATATATGTTGTAATATTTGAATGGCCTTTATTCTACGTTATTTCCTAAATATTGCCAAATTTATGTGTAGCAGTTTTGCTTTGTGCGAAGTCTTATGAATTTTTAAAATAGTGATGTGAACAAACACTTTTTATGATATTTCTTTTTATCTCTTGTAAATAATTTCATTCTCATGTTAATTGCAGCATTTTGATCGCCTGAATGTCCGAACCAATCATTATACTCCTATTCCGTCGGGTGCCAGTCCGTTACGAAGAGAGTTGTCAGAATATATCAAGTCTGGATACATAAATTTAGATAAACCCAGTAATCCTAGCTCTCATGAAGTTGTAGCTTGGATAAAAAGGATTTTGAAAGTGGAGAAGACTGGCCATTCTGGTACTTTGGATCCCAAAACTACTGGTGAGCATTTGTTCGATTTAATCTTTCTTTATTTCATGTGTGTAATTTATTTTTCATTGGCTAATTATTGTGTCTAAGTAGTTCTCATACAGCTTTATTTTTTAAGGTTGTCTTATAGTTTGCATAGAAAGAGCTACCCGCCTTGTAAAATCTCAACAGGCAGCAGGTATGTTTGGTATTTTTTTTACTCTATACAGTACAGTAAAAATACTAATTTTTTAGATAACAAATTGAATGTGTATTCTCATATTTTCTGGTTAACAATTTTGATCTATTTTATTTTAATTAAAATTGTGGGTTTTTCTTAGGAAAAGAGTATGTGACAGTGTTCAAGTTACATGCTCCTATTGAAGGAGGCGTCAAAAAAATTAAACAAGGCCTGGAAAAACTAAAAGGAGCTCTGTTTCAAAGACCTCCATTGATATCTGCTGTAAAGCGGCAGCTTAGAGTACGAACTGTCTATGATAGTTTGTTGTATGACTATGATGAAAGCAGAAATTTAGGTAAGATTGTTTTCAGACTTGGTCTGAGAAATGTTAATAATGGAAAAAATATCAAATTGAGCAGTTTAATATTAATTTTTATGTTTAAAATTTCCTATAATATTGTATCCATTTGGGAATTTGTTTGATAGAAGAATGGGAGAGGAAAATCAACTAGTAAACTAACTATGAGTATAACATTGAGCATTCAAAACAATAGTGTTGGCTAACATCTTTGGAAGTTAAAAGAGGTACTGTAAAAATGTCCAAAGGGTGTACCTACATGTTCAAAATATACTTTTGAAATGCAATAATAATTAAATGGATAGGGGTGTGGTAAAGTTAATGACCCACATAATTTCGCATTTTTTTTTCCTCCAGTAGAAAGCTCTCTTGTTATAGAACAGTTTAAGAGAAAAAATCTCTCCGGATCCCCACATTTTAGCAGAAAAAAAAATCCCCAAAGTTCGAGTTTTGAGGTTAAATTTACCTAGAATGGCGAACTTTCGCTACTGCGTTCCATGAAAATATGGAAACGAACTTTCGCTACAATTTTCCCGGGTGTAACGTGAAAATAAGGAAATTTTAGCAACTGGTTGCCCTAATATATTTGATTTCTGCTTATTTCATTTACTAATTTTTTATCATTCTACTAATATTTCACTTCGTGCATGGCCCTTCGCTGGCTTTGCTCGCTCCGGGAGCGCAAACCACCTCAAACTAACCCAAGACATACCCAAAATCAAGAAAAAACATCTTTTGGACTTAATTTATGATTTTTGAAAGAAACAGTGTCTGATCCACCGATTTTTGTGTTCTAATCTGTTCTATTTAAGGTAAGCTTTGAAACAAACCAAATTCTGTGAGTTGTTAACCTTACCAGAACCAATAGATAGTTTCAATTTAAATTCATTTCAAATCTAAATACAGATAAAAACAGTCTATATGGAAAAAATGTATCATGTACCTATCTCCTGGTATAGATTATATATCACTACTTGAACAAAGAATCATTCATCACTAACGTTTCTGTTTAAGTTATGTACAGACCGTTCAGCACACTTAGACTGTTACGTCATAATTACTGACGCCTTTAAAAATAATACACATGTCTTAGATAGACTCATTTGTCATTTATAAGTTTAGCCACAAGATGTCTCTGATATTTCTTTTTATTACCGATTTCATTTTGTGGTTAGAGTGCGTTCGGTTTTTACTCATTTTTAAATACGTTCTATAATGCGAACTGCTACTTTTACATTTAATGCAGTGCTGCCCTGAAGCATTAACTTTAATATTAAATATCTAAAATTGTGGTTTGATAAATTTAATAAAGATGTTGAATTTTTAATTAGTTGATTAGCTAACCCAAACTTACTTGTTTTAAGAGCAGAGCAGCTAATAATTATTTCTTGTTTATATCCATCCATTTTTGTCATGCAATTATTATGTTTCATATAGGATCATACATTTTATATTTAATATAGCATAGCATATAAATTCAAAATATTTTTAAAAATATGTAATTAAGGTATCCCCTAAATTAGGAAAAATAAAATGCAATTATTATGGGAGAAAACATATATTACCGGGTATTATTTATTTCTGAAAAAAACTCCCAATGTCACCAAAACAAAAACAAAGCATCTGGACATTTCAAAATAACACTAAGAATACTACGGCAAAAGTTAAAAAAAATATTCATTAGTCTTCATTGTCTGAAGAATCAAACTCATCAGAGTCAGATTCATTTAAGTCTATTCTCACTGGAAGAATGTTAGAAGCATCAATGTATTTTTCTTTTTCCCATGCCTCACTTATCAGGTTGTCTGTGTGTCTGACATAGTTTTTCCATTTTTGAGGCGTGACCTAAAATTATTTTTGAATTATAATTTACCTAAAATAATTTTTTAATAATGTCTCATCTAATACTACAGGCTTTAACGAATAAGGATTATTCTTATTTTTCATGTATTCTCTTAAAAAAAAATAATCTTTTATGGGCGATGGATGGCTGTTCCATAAGAGACTTTATGTTGGAAATTGCCACTTTCTCCATTTAAATTTTAATTTTTTCAAGCCAACTCTTAAGGAACCCAATGATATCTGGGTACCATCAATATCCAGCAGTTGTTTTTTAAGTGTTTTTAGTGTTATATGTTCACCTTAAAAAAGAACAGAAACATAAATAGAAATATAATTACTACAAAAATTTAAAATCTACCTGCTGCATACATAGCATAAACTCTTATTCTTATGACATGCTGGTGTACTTTGTAGAGTGGAGTTCCTCGTGCTGAAACATAAGCAGCCTGAACTTTGACTCTATAGTTATGATCAGTTTCGATGCCCTTAGAAACCAATCTTTGAATAGAAGACAAGGAAATATCTAATGCATCTGCAACACACTATAATAATATAAAAATTAGGAAAAATCACAATTATCAGATGCCCACAATATAACTTTATTAATAATATGAAGTTAAGTAATTTTTCCCATATCACTGATACTTACATTATACACGGCGTTCAAGGGTAAAAGCGGTTTACCGGCATCTTTTTCTTGGGTAAAATATCCCACCAATTTTAAAATAAGAGCTTGCTCTTTTTCAGTTAATCGATAAGGCATTTTAAAAAGATTATTTCGTTTTGATTTGAAATTTGACGCTAATAGATGTCAGTGTCAATAGCACCTATCAAATTTAATTTTTCCAGTATAGACTAATATAGGAAATACGTTCACGGCATTAAAAGAGATGGCATGATATGACGTAACGGTCAAAGTGTGTTGAATGAAGTCATCAATCTTGTGTGATGAGTATTTCAGTATGACAAGCTTTCGTGTGCCAATTTTCATTGGAATCAATCACTAGTTTCCCTTGCTACAGCTTCTAATGTTCTGATGAATGTATACAATGTGATAAATACAGCTAATTGTTGATGAACTATATATTTTTACACTGAGTCAATATATTATGAAAATATTTAGGGATTGTTATCAATAGTCAGTCAAATATGCCTGTATTGTCATATTATTTTAATCTATGCTTCAGTATTTTTGTGGGTATTATCTAATGTAGATTAATGTCCTATAACTGAATGCTTCTATTAAGGTGGTTTTACATCAGACAATTTCTTTGACAATGACCTTACTTTAACCCCTTTCCCTTGTTTCTGTTTGACTTGTTTGATTCTACTAGATATTGTTGTGTTTCATTATTTTCGAAAATGAGGATTAAGAAAATCATTAATAAAGAACAAATTGCTGCTGAAGCCAATGATTGTTCCTGCAATTGTGCTTTTGTGTTCTGTTTTAATTCTTCAGATAAATTTGACGAGGTGCTCTTGAATTTCTTTGATAACAAATTTGCTGTTTTATGCTCAAATTTGTTCACGGTTAACTTATTTGACAAGAAGTTTGGTAATTGTAAAACCACCTTTAGATATATTATGCTAATATAAATAAAAATTCAGGTCATGAATTATAACAAAAAACTTAAATTCCATTCCTATAAAATTCAGGATCAAGAATCTAATGAAGGTAACCCAGATTGCAGTTTACAATTGTGAGAACAAATGTAAAATATAATTTCAACTTAACCAAAAATAAACAGACTTAATTGAGCAAACCAAAATCCTCACTGGTTCTAAATTCAATTTCAAATTCAAAAGATGCTTTATTGTCTAAGAATTAAAATAATCTCATTGACAAAAGTACTAATCACTAAACAAAACTACTAGAATAAATATAACAAGCATTAATGTGGCAAAGCATAATAAAATATACGAAGCCCAGAACTATCCCCAGCATCCTCGGATAATTAAATTATTGGACCTGTTTTATTATTAAAATATTTTTTTTGCTGACATTTACGTTTTTCGAGATTTGTCAACATAGAGGTAACAGGTTGGTGGCGAACTATCTATTTTAAAGACATTTAAAAATGACATAAAACGGAATATAGAGTTGCATTAAAAATGTTTAAGTGTATTTACTCCAAAAGTAATTTTTTGTGTGTATATGACATCCTAAAAGCTACATCACGAAGAAGAATAGGCACGTGGAATGTGCAAAGCTTGTTTCATTCTGGAAAGGCGGCTAACACGATTAAGGAAATGTTGCGATTGAGAATTGATATACTCGGAATTAGCGAAACACGATGGCCTGGTTATGGGAAATGCGAAGTGGAAGACCACCAGATTTACTATGCTCGAGAAGATAGCCCTCAACATCGAAATGGGGTCGCAATAATAGTAACGAGAGAGGTCGATAGTGCTGTGCGAGGATTTATACCCATCTCTGACAGAGTAGCGATAATGAAGATCAACGAAAAGCCTTCCAAACTAAATATAAACCAGATTTATGCACCAACATCGGAAAGCATCGAGGAAGAAATACAAAGTCGGCTATGGAGAGGATGATGATGTTGTTGGAAGATACGGAATAGGAACGCGAATCGAAAAGGAGAAGCACTTGTTACATTCTGCAAAGAATTTAATTTTATAATAACGAAGTAAGGAATCAGATTGATTTTATAACAGTGAACAAGAGGTTTCGAAACTCGATAACATCCGTACTTTACGACTACGTCTAAAGAAGTTGACAAAATCAAATCGAGCAGAACGAATAGATACCCAAAAACCTAAAGACGAAAATATTAAAATCGAAACAAAAAATGATCTAAACAAAAGAATAGCCGAAGTCAAAGAAAACCCATACAACGATGTTGAGCAAAAATGGATGGATACAAAGAATGCATAGTGGAGACGGCAAAATCCAAACTTATAACAGGAGGGAGAAGGAAAAAGTCCAGATGGATTACTGAGGAAATATTGAACCTCATGGATGAGCGGAGAAAATATAAAAAGAACAATGAAGAGAGATATCGGCAGATCCATAGCCTGATTAGGAGGAAGATAAAAGAGGCTTGGTTGGCGGAGAAGTGTACTGAAATCGAACAACTGGAAAGTCAACATGACTCGTTTAATCTACACAAAAAAATTAAAGAAGCGGCAGTTATGTTTAGACCTAGAAACACAGGGATCGTCACAAACATAAATAGCGAGGCACTATTGGAACTTGACCAAAGGGTAGAAAGGTGGAAGGGGTACATGGAGGCATTATTTAATGATGAGAACCGTGGCATCTTGGAGGAGCCAAACATAGAAGAAGCAAACACATCGGAGAGACACAGTTCGGATTTAGAAGCGGTCTCGGAACACGGGAAGCATTGTTTAGCCTTAACGTTCTGAGACAAAGAGCACGCGATGTAAATTGTAATGTATTTGCTTGTTTCATCGACTTCGAGAGAGCTTTTGATAGAGTAGATCATAAGAAACTATTGGAAACGCTTAGACAGTCAGGATTGGATGAAAAGTATGTCCATATTATATCTAACCTTTACTGGAAACAGAAGGCTCGCGTTCGGGTGAGTTTGAAGTACGTCAGGGAGTCCGACGGGGATGTGTGCTCTCTCCTCTGCTCTTTAATGTGTATTCGGGGAGATTGTTTAGAGAGAGAGACTTTGGGGAATATAGAGGACGGCATTTTAATAATGTACTTATTAATAATTTAAGGTACACAGACGACACAGTCCTAATTGCAGATACAGCTGGGGTCTCCAGAGACTTATAGACAGAGTAACAGAAGTATGCGAAACCTACAAAATGCGCCTAAACACAAATAAAACAAAGGTTATGATAGTGAGCAAACAAGATACTGATGGTCAGTTCATATCTTAACATCTTAACGACAAATGGGAACAAATAAACGAAATTAATATCCGGATAGAGAAGAGTAGAACAGCTTTCAATCGCATGAGAAAAGTGCTGTGCAATTTAAATATAGGCCTGCACCTCAGAGTCAGAGCTCTTAGATGTTACGTTTTCTCAATACTAACATGTGGGGTGGAAGCTTGGACTCTGACCGACGCTGCATGTAAACGTCTGGAAGCATTTGTAGTGCTACAGGGGCATGCTTAGAATATCATGGATTTACCACGTAACCAGTGAAGCCATCCTACAGTGTATGAGAAAACAAAAGGAGGTTCTAAACTCAATCAAAGAGCGCAAACTTTCATACTTCGGACACGTTATGCGAAACCAGAAATATGGCCTAATCCAGCTTATTATGCAGGGCAAGCTTAACGGTAAAAGAGGTCCTGGAAGATGACGAGTATCGTGGCTGCGAAACCTAAGACAACGGACAGGAATGACATCTATGGATCTATTTCGAACTGCAGCAAATAAAATTAGATGGGCCATCATAGTAGTCGTCAACGTCCACTGAGGATAAGGCACAAGAAGAAGAAGATATATGACATTCCTACCATTTGATTGATTTGATAGTTCCAAAAATATTATCCCATGCTAAGACTTTTTTGTTTTGTTTAATACTTTTATTACTTGATTAGGATCAAATGGGCTAAGGCACCTCAGCTGAGACCTTGTGGAATTATTATTGTAAGCAATAGTTCAATAATAATGACAATCAATATTCTCATGAGGAAACTATCCAACTTTTCCAGGTTACTTTGATACGTTTTTTATATACATTGTTTAACCCTTGGGTAGACTCTCTACATCTAATCATAAATTTGTCAATGTCAAAATTATTATTGATGTGTAAACATCTTACGCGGAAGTATGAGGAAAAATCTCGGTAAATGGGACGGAAATGTGCAAGCGGCTGTGACATTATAACCATGCGCAGTGATTTTACAGGGCTGCTCAAATATTTGTGCATGTCGATATAGGATATGTTTACACATCCAGTGTCTCAAGTACTAGCAGACTCGCTCCTTTATTTTTATTTATGCATGGGCTTGTCAAGAATATTTTTTAACTATTACAATATTTTCATGTGGATGCAGCATTATGCTACCCACTGTAAATAATGGTTTTACATGTATTTCTATAATTTTTTTGTACTTAGGTTAAAGTTATTGACATTCTCGATACCTATTTGTTTCTAGTTGATTCGGAATTAAATACAAAATTCTAAACTAATTTATGATTTATGTTATTTGAATTTAAATTTTAGGTGTTTTTTGGGTAAAGTGTGAGGCTGGATCTTACATCCGTACCATGTGTGTTCATTTGGGATTGGTACTAGGAGTTGGTATGTAATTGTTTTCATATTTATAATAATAATAGTAATTATAGTACATACATAGTAAGTCTGAATAGCTAGCATAGAAACTGAGACTCTGGTTTTAGTCGGCATCTCTTTATGAAGCATGGCCGTACAATGCTAGGAATGGAAAAATAATTTACAGAATTAATTTATATAGTTTTGTGTATGCACATAGTAGTGCAATAGTAGGGTAAGGCTACCAGAGATTTAAATTCATAATTTGGATAATCCCTTAGCTTACACTCAATCATTTCTATTATCGGAACTTTGTTTTCGTTGTAAACTTGATTTACAGCTCGGCGTAGTATAACTTCTTTGTCGCCATTATCGTCTTTGTAAATTCTTTAACTTTTTACGCATAATAAAATGACAATATTTTTTTTAAATATACAGTGTGACCAAAAAGTTAATACTGCACATTATGCAACATAGTCTTCTATATTTGTTTGTTAATTAAAATATTTGAATATAATAATAATAATATTGATTCAACTTATCTGTAACAAAATATCTTAAATTTCCCTCCAAGGACATACTTCTCTGCCAAATAAATGTGTTCTAGCTTGGCTTGTATCATTTTTAGGGATCTGAAAAAGCCTTCTGATACCATAAAGTACAGTGGTGTCATTTATTTGCTAAAAGAGCCAATTTGACTAATAATCTGATAATTTGATAATTTTTCATTTGTGTGGCAGAAAGCCCTATCTCAAGATAGTTTATTAAATCGAATCTGCAATATGTCCGCGAACTGAATTAACATTATGATAAAACCAGTACAGGGTGTCTCATTTTCGATGATATTACGGGGTATCTCACTTACGAGTAAAGATGGAGAGTTGCGATTTTCGCAATACTGTGCTACTTTTTTGCGAAAAAAACGATGGTATAAATTTTCATAGCCCGCTTCGTTTTTCAGATACAGGGCGAAATTGAAAATAATGCATTTTGAGACCCCCCTCGTATCTTCCTTATCCTTCAACATATCTCAAAGCTAAAAACTTGCTCTTATATACTTTTTTACGTAGAACCCAGTGGCGTAGTCAGATTTTTGCTGTGAGCTGTCAATTTTTAGCTATAAATCAAACTTATATTTTTTTAAATGGAACACCCTGTATATTTTTCATTCATTTAAATGGAAATTTTTTAAGCTTACAAAAATAGATAATACATGATATGTATTTTAAATAATAAGCCTAAAATTCATAATTTCACAAAATGACTATACGACACTCTTGATGAGTATAGTATAAGCATTATCTTTTAAACAACGCTATAAGTATTAGTAGGCAGAGATTATTAGAACAATGGAATGATCATTTTTATTGGCAAGACCTGTCACTTACAAAATAAACCTAAATAAGTCAAAAGGTAAATAAATATTCAAAAAACTTAGTGAAATATAGCTGAGAAGCTTCACGAAAGTTTTCATTGCTCTGAATAAAGCAGACTAACATGTCATATTTTTCAAAATATGTATTGATAATTTTCATTTTCAGCCATCGTAAAAAATACAATATTACACAGAAAATATAAATTTTCCAACTGACAGGTCTTGCCAATAAAAATTTACCATTCCATTGTTCTAATAATGTCTGCCTACTAATAGTTATACCGTTGTTTAAAAGACAATGCTTATACTATACTCCAAAACTCAAAATATTTATTGTCACTTTTGCATACAGCTTTAGACATTTACATATTTTATAGTATACATTAAATGGAATTAAAATATTTTATCTACAAATAGCTATATCCAGAAAAATCCTGGAAAATATATAAAATACCTACTTATTTGTTAACAAACTTTACAATACAAGGACACAATAACGAAGCACAAAAAACAATTATCAAATAATTAAAATGTCCTAACAATATCCAATCGATTTTCCTAGTTCGGTTCTCTCCCTGTAGTCTCTTGCTAATCCTAGAACCTTTAATTTTTTCCACCAAGCTTGACTGAGATGAAACCGGGAGCCTATAATTTTCACATTATTCCAAACTTGAGTAATCGCCTTATGGATTGATATTTCAAAATCTACTACCACTTCCTCTGGTTGAAACAACAGGTTAAACTCTCTACATTTATTTAAAATATATGTGAAACAATTTGCATATGAGTTTGTCGACTTATGTTTTAACAGGCAAAATAGCAAGACCCTTATAAAATGAGCTATTAATATATTTAGTGGAGTTTGGAAAGTTTGGTCTTAATAAATCATTTCTTAAGCCATAATTAGTACTTTTTTTGGTGGATAAGATACCCCCTTTTATCTTTATGTGCCACTATTAATACTTTATATATCTAGCAGGAGATCATTGTTAAGATTTTGTGTTGTTTAAAATAGTCTCGGCAAGAGGCTCTGGGTCCGAGCTTTAGCATAATCCTTAAACACCGTTTTTGAGTTTTAAAAATAATCTGATTTGTAACAGCATTGCCCCAAAACTGAATGGCATAGGTCATTAAGCTGTGAAAATAGCCGTAGTAAACCGACCTTAATGATTTTAGTGATATTATCCCGACAAATACCTGATCGAATAACAAGCAGAGTTTACTTTTTTATTCAGTTTGTATATGTGCTGTTCAAATTTTAGGGCTGAATCAACTATTAAACCCAGTATTCTAGCTTCGTTAATTACATTGATTACTACTGTATTAATACTTATTTTGTTCTTAAGGCAAAGAGATCTTCCGTTGAATATCATGATGTTAGTTTTGTCTAAGTTTAACAGAAGTTTGTTTCACATAAACCATTTATTTAGTTGATCAACCGCGATCTTAGTTTTTGATAAAAGGACATCAGCATCCACATCACTTAGAATGCAAGTGATGTCGTCAGCATACATAACAGTTCTAGCCGAGACATGTTCTGGTAGATCGTTAACATAGATATTAAACAAACAAACATAGATAGATAACAAACAAGATATTAGACAATTAAACGGCCCTAAAACGGATCCCTGCGGAATTCCAGCTAAAACTTTATTGGCATCTGAATTGTATGTCTGATTATTTTCTCTAATTGATACGAACTGCTGTCTGTTCTCCAAATACGACCCAAACCATCTGTGTATTGTATGTCTCCCCTTATCCCATACCCCTCTAGCTTGTGCAGCAAAATGCCATGATCCACCATGTCGAATGCCTTTGACAGATAACATACAATTGCCACGCAAGACCTTCCCCTATTTATCACATCATAAATTTCCCCCAAGATGTCTCTAACAGCACTTTCTGTGGAACGTTCCGGCCTAAATCCGTGTTGACAAGACGTTAGGATATTGTGAGTGGAAAAAAACTTTATTAATCTCTTGCAAACAGCCTTTTCCATTATTTTCGTAATAAAGTTGACCAATGATATAGGACGATAATTTGTAATATCAGATTGCGAACCTTTTTTATATATTGGTAAAATTTTGGACAATTTTAGTTGATCCGGAATAGCGAATGCCTTAAAAGAACCATTAATCAGTTCCAGAACTATGTTCATTACGGATTGACAGCCTTCCTTTAAAAATTTAAGCGGCATTTCATCCACTCCGTTAAAGTTAGTATTGCTTAAAGAATATATAATATTATGCAACTCGGATAATGTTAAAGGTGTGAGGAAAAAACTTTGTTGTACTGACTTCACACGTGGCAACTCTAACCGTGGAAATTTATTTTTTACAGAGATGTTAGTGAAATGCTCCGCGAACAAGCCGGATATTTCTGCTTTATCGGTTATTAAAATATTCTCACTCAATATTTCCCACTTAATACACTGTCCCTGCATATCCCTTCCAGATTCTCTCCTGACAACTTCCCATACTGTTTTTGTAATGTTTTTTGACTTGTTAATTTCTTCTTCTATACTAATTCTTTTAGCGTCCTTTATTACTTGCTTTAAAATAGTACAATATTTTTTATAAAACTCTGAGATGATATTGTTGTGATTATGTTTTAAAAATATAAATAGTTGTTTTTTATGTTTACAAGATTTTTTAATTGCATTTGTTATCCAAGTTTTTTTTTTTGGCTGAATGCTTTTATATGGAAAAAATTGTTGAGTATAGTATTAAATGTTTGGTAAAATAAGTCGAATTTACGATTAATATCACTCTCCCCAGTAACACCTTGCCAGTCCAGAGTTGTTAAGTAATGATTTGCTTTGGAAATGTTTTTATTGTTAAATATTCGCTTAGACTCTGCCTCAGAGGCAATGCTAACTACTAAGTTTCTATCTATATAACAATTATTATTAATATTCTTATCATTCAAATATACTATTGGAGTTGGCCAGCTTTCAGTAAATCTTTCAAACTTGTCGTGCCCTCACAGTTTGTACTTCCCATTTCTACATCCAAACTTAAACTATTCTCACTAAGATTTACAGAATTTGTCAGCCTAACAAACTTTAAATTCTTACCCTCGTGATATAGTCTCTTATTCACAATACATTTAATCTCCTTGGTTATACTATTTGTTCTCTTAACTGTGCTAAATTTATTCACTCATCAAGAGTGTCGTATAGAGACACATTTTGTGAAATTATGAATTTTAGCCTTATTTAAAATACATATCATCATGTATTATATATTTTTATAAAGCTTATAAAATTTCCATTCAAACGAAAGAAAAATATACAGGGTGTTCCATTAAAAAAAATACAGATTGTCGTATTGAGACACATTTTGTGAAATTATGAATTTTAGGCTTATTATTTAAAATACATATGTAATGTATTATATATTTTTATAACGCTTATAAAATTTCCAATCAAACGAAAGAAAAATATACAGAGTGTTCCATTTAAAAAAAAATACAAGTTTGATTTATAGCTAAAAATTGACAGCTCACAGCAAAAAACTGATCATGCCACTGGATTCTACGTAAAAAAACTGCATAAGATCAATTTTTTAGCTTTGCGATATGTTAAAGGATAACGGATATACGAGGGTGGTCCCTAAATGCATTATTTTCAATTTCGCCCTGTATCTCAGAAACGAAGCGGGCTATGACAATTTTGTTTATACCATCGTTCTTTTCACAAAAAAGTAGCACAGTATTGCGAAATCCGCAACTCTCTATCTTTACTCATAAGTGAGATACCCCGTAATATCATCGAAAATGGGACACCCTGTACAGTTCATAAACAATTCTATGTATTCTGTTTGTAATATTGCGTTGATGTTTTTTTTTTGTACTACAAACGGCGGTTATCATGTCCTAACGAATGAAACTAAGAATAGTATAGCCCTAGCTGAAGTTCCGGTCGATCATATTATCGAACTGAAAGCTGTTTTCCAACTTTTCAAATATTGACTTTTTAGGTGGTCAAATGTTGGAGCTTCGTCGTGTTAGGTCAGGAATCCAATCTGAGAGTGATGATACGTCCACCTTGCATGATGTTCTTGATGCTCAATGGCTTTACGAGAACCATAAAGACGAAACGTATCTCAGAAGAGTTATCAAGCCTTTAGAAGGTCTTTTAATTGGTCATAAAAGAATCATTATGAAGGACAGTTCAGTGAGTATATTTTGATATTTTTCATTTTTTGTCTAGCTCTATTGTTAATATATACCTAAGAACTGTGGACCACGAAAGTCTTATGGTTAAATTGAGAGTTTTCCGTTACTTTTTTGCATTGTTTATATTGGAGTAATATATTTAACACACTCGCTTTACTGAAAAGCTTTTTTGTCCAATATACAATAAGACACATGTAATGGAGGTAATTTGGACACCCCTGCTAATTTAAAATGTCTGGTTTGTTGGTTTTATTTTTTTAACGCATATGTTTCTGAAGAATACTTAAAAGTGAAAAATTCCTACCCAGTAAAAATCCAGACTTTCACCTAATTCAATTCAATTCAATATGCTTTATTGTTCTAACTACAAAGTCAATAACAAAGCACTAAAACTAAAATTCCTTGTCATAGTATTAATCTATAGTAGATAAGTATTCGTCTTAGGTTTTTTCTTTGTTCATTATGACACACATAGATACAATAAGTAAGAAATAACAGTCGCAATTGTCTTTTGTTACAACAGACTCACAGAGTAAAATTATACAAGAAAGAATGTAAACATTCAAGAAATAACTATCAAATAATCAAGTGTACAAATAAAAGTTTACAAAAGAAAAAAAGAAAAGATTTTTTAGCCATCAACACCTGCATTTCTCAATCAAGAGGGTCTTGGAAGTATTCATCCAAAGAGTAGTATGCCTTTTTTAGCAGAAATGTCTTAAGACCCCTTTCAAAAGTACTTTTGTTAGCTGACAGTCGGATGCTCAGAGGAAGCTTGTTAAAAGTTTTTATACCATCGTAAAAAACAGAATTTTTAACCAAAGAGGAAGTTGGTATTGGCGGACGCAGCAAACCTAGCACTCTGGTTGGATACCTAGGATTTCTCACCATAAATTTGTGCAGATGCTTAAAGATTAAATTTACCGTCTCTAAAATATAAATACATGTGAGTGTTAGTATGTTTAAGCGGATAAAAAGGGGACGACAGGAGTCAAGAGGCTTTGATTTGCAAATATACCGGACTGCTCTTTTCTGAATAACAAACAAACTCTGAATCAAATAATTACTTGCACTACCCCAAAACACAATCCCGTAGCGAAGATGTGACTCCAACAATGCATGATAGACTGTCTTCCCCATTTCCGAACCAAGTTCCTGGACACATGCCCTCACTGCGAAACAGCCAGATGATATTCTACCAGCCAGAGTAGAAATATGGGAAGAAAACCTAAGTTTATCATCAATAGTTAGACCCAGAAATTTAGTCTCTGGTTCACAGTGAACTGGGAGGTCCCCTATAGATATGTTCTGAAGGTTGCACTTAAAGGAAAGTATTTTGGTTTTTCCAGCATTCAAAGTTAAAAGGTTGGAGTCACACCAGGATTTTATGATAAGAAGATCATTCAGTATGGATTGGTGAAGCGAAACTGGATCTTGATTGTGCCACAGAATGGTGGTATCGTCAGCAAATAAAGTAAAATTACCATTGATTTGAAGTTGTGCCATATCATTTATATATATTAGGAATAAAATAGGACCCAAGACTGAACCCTGAGGAACACCGTCGCTTATGGCCTTAGATGACGAGCACTCAGGCTCCCAGGTGACCCGTTGACTACGTCCTGTCAAAAAGGAAGTAAACTAAGATAAAGAAATCCCTCGAAAACCATAGCACCTAAGTTTTCTTAGCAAGATATCATGACTAACGCAGTCGAATGCTTTAGAGAGATCGCAAAAGCCGACTGCCGCTGTTTCGTTTTTATTAATGTAATGGTACAAGTCTTTCATGAGATGATAAATAGCATCAGTCATACCTAGTCCTTCCTGAAAACCAATCTGACTTAAGCTTAGGATCTGGTTTCTCTGTAAAAAGGATAGCATTCTCAACTTTACCAGTTTTTCTATCAACTTTGATAGAGTGGACAGCAGAGATATCGGTCGAAAGTTTGATGGATCCCTTAGAGAACCCTACTTATGAATAGGAATAACCTTTGCTTTTTTTAAACAGGGTGAGAAGGACCCAGTCTGCCAAGAAACATTTATCACCTGTACCAAGGTTAACAGTGCAACTTCTGGCAGATTCAAAAATATCCCGGCAGAAAGACCATCCCCACCACAACTATTTTTATTTTTAATAGAGTGTAAGGCCTTCTTAAGTTCCCCAAGGTCAGTTGGATGAAAGAAAAACGAGTTTGGGACCGCTACCTCAGACAAGTACTCAAGAGGATCATTTAGTGGATGTAAATTATTTTGGAGGTTTGATGCAATACCACAATAGTAATCGTTAAGGCTATCCAGAGACGTTACAGGAGATCGAAATGGTCTAAAACTACTTCGATGACGGATGTCATTTACTATTTTCCAACTTTCTCTATTTCTATTCCCAGAGTTATATAATCTGTTTGAATAGTAGGAATTTTTAGCCGCTTTAATTAAGTGGCGATAAAGAGAGCGGTATTTATTAAAATAGTTATGATACCATTGACAATCAGTGAACTTACGAATACTATATAAGGAACGCAAGTTTCTAGAAGATATTTTCAAACCTTTGGTGAACCAGGATTTATTGGATTGCTTTTTCGGTTTTATTTTTTTAATTGGAAAAGCTTGGTTGAACAGACTTACAATTTCAGAATGGAAGGCACCTACTGAGTCCGATTGAGTAAGGACAGTTTCCCAGTTAACAGAGGAGCATAGCGAGTAGAAGTTCTGATAATTCTGGCGTCCAAAAAGTCTTCCATACCGTGGTGCCCCGCTAGCATTGTCCAATATGTTACCATTTATATTACAGGGAACAGCCTCATGATCTGACAAAGCAGCACTGACGACAGAACAACTAACCACCTCGGGGCTAAAAGTAGAGCAGATATAATCAATAGTTGAAGATGATTGGTGTGTTATGCGTGTTGGTGACTTTACATGCATTTGCAAATTAAAACACTCCAACAGATGACACAATTGCGTTGCAGAAGGGGAACTCTCTTCGTCATAATTAATGTTGAAATCTCCTGCCAAGATTATAGATGCAGAACTGGAAATTTCAGACAAGATTGATTCTAAACCAGCAAAAAATATTTCACAAATAGGATTTTATAACATCAAAAGTGGTAACAAAATGGGTTTCAGAACTATGGGACCATTTTCCAAATAAGTGCTAACCATAAAGTATAAAGGAGTACATATCTATATTTTCCTTTTTGTGAAACCCAGAACGCTAAACTGCAGAGAAGTCAACCAAAACATTAATCTCTAATCATCATCTCAACATGTTTCAATGTTGCATCATTAATATGAGTTACCATCTATCACATTTATGAGTACTATTAGTAACTTTTACTCATTTTAGGTAAATGCTGTCTGTTATGGTGCGAAAATATTACTGCCTGGTATTTTGAGGTATGATGATAACATAGAGCTGAATGAAGAAATTGTTATTGTGACTACTAAAGGAGAAGCAGTAGCCCTAGCTATTGCACTTATGACCACAGCAACTATAGGTACGTGTATTATTATTAAAGTGAATTTTCCAGTGCACCACACACTTTATTGTATTAAAAAATATATATCATGGGAAAAGCTGCCTCATATAAAAAGTTAATTGTTTCAAGAAAAAAAGTATACAAAAACTACTAAACGATTTAAAAGCAATACAAAGCCATGAAATGCAAAGTAATTATAAAACATGTTTATCTATTATTAATACATACATTGTGTCCGAAAAGTAAAAAAATAATACTGAATTCCACAACAGTGCAAGAGGAACGAAATACTTTGATATCATTTATAATCGAAGAATAATTCCAATTGTGCAGTGATGGGCCAAAGCGTTTTTTATACCTGAAATGTTCTTTGTATTTTTTTAGTTCTACAGAATAATCTAAACATATTTGATGTATCATACTCTATGAACTGATGTCAACTTACAGTTTAGCACAAAATAGAAGTTTTGAATGCAGACGGGGATTGATTGAAAAAAAAAGTGCATATCATTTTGTTCAAAGTCAAACCTGAAGCATTTCAAATTATGTAAAATAATACACATGAATTCCCAGAGTAGATTAGTGTCACCTGCAAATATAGCTACAGTTCCCTTAATATGGGGATTAGCCAACTCATTGCCTATTAAAAACATACTTGGGTCAAACTTTAAAGATTTAGTGACTTGATTTCTGTTGCAAACAAATAATATGT
Source organism: Pissodes strobi (assembly GCA_016904865.1). Taxonomy (NCBI): domain Eukaryota; kingdom Metazoa; phylum Arthropoda; class Insecta; order Coleoptera; family Curculionidae; genus Pissodes; species Pissodes strobi. The sequence continues at coordinate 38,168 of MU182147.1, forward strand.
GTTTTTATGATTTAAATCATATCTACAATAGAATTTCTGTAATTTTGTAAAGCAATGCTGATCTACCCTAGGAGTAATTTAACTTTAGATTTACAGACACACATTTTACAATAATTTCTGGCTATTGATGAATAATACAAATTATTTCCAGCTTCTTGCGACCACGGAATTGTTGCCAAAATCAAGAGAGTCATCATGGAAAGGGACACTTATCCTAGGAAATGGGGTTTAGGGCAGAGGGCCAGTCAGAAGAAGATACTAATTGCCAAAGGGGAGTTGGATAAATACGGCCGTCCAAATGAGAGCACACCGAAGGAATGGTTAAATAGTTACGTCGATCTTGCCGAGTAAGTTTATATTTAGTATTGATATTTTACCTACTTAGAGCGTGAAATCAAGAAATAATCAGAAGCTATATTTTAACTAATACTACACGTGTCAGTCTCAGTTTTCTTTAAGTTTGGAGTTTTTTTTTTCATTGGAAAGATAGTTGTCAGTTTTTTCCACCAAAGTCATATTGTGAGGATTTTGCTTCTGAGACCAACTTCTTGGGCATTATATTGGACCCTGCCCTCCAATGGGCTCTCCATGTGAATCGGGTAGCCAAGAAACTCAAAATCGGTGTTTGCTGTGAGAAATCTTAGAGAATATGTATCAATGGATGTTCTTAAAATTGCTTACTACTCTGTTGTTCAGTCCCACATATCATATGCAATCCTTGCCTGGGGGAACTCTCCAGAAATGCAGAGAGTCTTTGATCTTCAAAGAAGGATTATACAACTGATTACCAGTCTTCAGTATCGTGATGATTGCAGGGGAGCGTTTGTGTCTCTTGATATACTCACAGTACCATCTCTCTATATTCTCGAGAACTTACTATAACAAAAAATAACTTTAATACATTGACGCTAAATCAGGATGTTCACGACTATAACACTCGGGCTAAACATAACATTGTTATCCCTTACAGGGGGCTAAGAGGGTGTCAGGATGGTCCTGGATACTGGCAATAAAATGTTTTAATCAATCATCTACCCTTAAACATCATAAGCCTACCATTAACTATGTATAGAAACAAGCTTAAAACGATTCTAACTGAGAATGCCTTTTATTCAACTGATGAGTTTTTAAATTATAATTTTTAGTTTTTGAGTTTTTTTACTATGTGTAGAAACAAGCTTAATATGATCCTAATCTGTGCGACTAATCAAGTTAAAATTTTTTGGATTTTATAATTTTAGATTCTGATAATTTTAGTGCCTATCTTGGAGACTATAAACTACTTATTTTAACCAGTTTCAATTCTGTTTTTATGCGTGTGTAATATCCATCTGTATATTGCGTTTTAGTTTTATGATGGAAATTTTCATTATTGGTAGAAAGATTATATTATTATATATCAAGAATTTTAATATTAATGTTTTAGCATCTCCACAAATTTTATCTGACGTGTGTAAATATATTGTATCTGACATGAGTAAATTGAGTTTGAGTTTGTAGAAAAACATATTCAGAGAAAATTATGAATTTATTATTACTTTAGATTCGTTGTGGCTATGCTACCCATGGCTGCAATTTCTTTGTAGAAGTCCAGTTTTTTTTTGTTTTTTATGGGTTCGATTAAATTGACGATTCTCCCTTCAGGTTTGTAATCCATCTTTTCAAGGACGCCTCATTCGATTTCATGCCGCAAAACGCCAATAAATTGATCAAATATCGCCGTAATCTGATAGGAATTTAGCCTTGGAAATACACTGCTCGTTGTATGAAAAATAGAGCTTAGTAGGAACTGTGAGATGTTTTAGATAATACATTTTAGTTTTCTTTTTCTATCACAAATTTCGTTTCAGAAAAATAAACTTCACACCCAAGATACCTTAAAGGTTCATTTTAACAAAGTCAAAAATTCTTTATTATCGGAGAAAAAAACGTTTTTCTAGACAAAGCATGTTAAAGTATTTGGTAATAAAGGGATGTCAATAAGATGTAAAGAAAATCAAAAAAAAGCTGCAAAGGTAGACAAAATTTTAAATATATATAAAACAAATAAATATTACAAATCTATTCCAGCATTATATCCACATGAGCACTGGGACGAATTTCTAATTTATCTGTAGATCAAGTCGCTTTGACAGGCGCCAGGACGTGAAGCGTGGGGCCTTGTCTTAAGTGTTTTGAGAAGGAAAATTGAGCATAGCTCGACACTTCAATATTCGATTTTGTTTTATCATTTCGTAGCCAAAAGATTGAAAGTACAGAAAAAAAGGAAAAAAAAAATATTTTATAATAAAACTGCAGTAATAGAAATTTCATTGAAATTTAGTTTCTTTGCGGCGGCTTTCGATTCGGCAACATGACGAGTGAGAGTGACGCGGAATTTTCGGTCCGTAAAATAGCCGAAAATATCTGCTTCCATTGTGCTAAAATAGTTATAACAGCTGCGAAGTGCAAAAAGTGTCACAACCACTTCCATCCCGCATGTTTGCAACAAGCAAGTGGTGCTAAAAAGACAGTATGCAAGCATGTCCCCTGTGACCAGCCTTCTAACCTCAAAAATGCCGTCGAACACGAAGGTGATCTTGCGGAATTAAGGCAGCCATACGAAGAGCTAAGTCAAAAATACATCTCCCTGGAACGCAATTTCCACGTATTATGGGAAAAGCTGGAAGAGCTTGAGGGAAAAGTGCCAGAAAATAAGCAGGTACAAAGTCCAGGACCATCAAAAATCCTAGATTCAAAGATTTCCACAGAACAACTGGCAACATTGTCAACTCGCCAGAGACAGAAGTCAGCTGTTGCTGTCTGCGCGAGCACATCGGCGACAGTGAACCAGCAGAACATGCGGAAAACGCCATCGAAAGAGAGACGGAACGGAAGAAAACTGTTTCTGAAGTTTCGGATATGAGAGCAAAACAGAAGCCTGAGGTTGACATTGACGGTGATAATGATATTGTTTTTGTTGAGCAATTCCAAGGTGAAAAAACTCTACTTTCCCAGAAGAGTGCCACAAACGTCCCAATTACTGAGTGGAGGAAAGCCGTCTCATACAAAAGAAATCCGAGGAAAAAATTCCCTTCCCCGGCTGACAGGCCCGAACCAATTGAAGGGGTGTGAATAAAACTGAAAGTACACTGGAGGTAGCACAAAAGCTGTATTGGGTGTTTGTCTCTGGTCTTTCACAAAGCCCCAAGCAATACTGGACTTTCTGAAGAATCATCAATGTGATGCAAACATCATTTGTGAGAAAATGAAGACTAAATCGAAGCAAGTTAGTTCATTCAAACTTGGAGTACCAAGGCAGCAGGTAGACAGTGCTTTGGCCAGAGGGTATAAGAGTTAACCATTTTCGCAACCTACAACGCCAGCAGACCAAGGTGGTTTCTCCTCTGAAAGGCGGAACTCGGTAAGCCAGGTTACTCAAAAGTCTGTGTATTTTTTCACATTAATGTACAAAGTTTATGTAGTAAAGTGTCAGAGTTGGAGGTAGTCCTTAATGAAAATGCTTTTGACTGTATTCGTATCAATGAGCAATGGTTGAGAGCTGACCAGTTTTCCGTGACAACTTTGGAAGGGTATAGGAGTGCCTCCAGTTTTTGTAGATTTTCTAGAGCTCATGGGGGAGTTGCCATATATTTAAAATCACATGTCGACTATCATGACAAACATCTCAAAGCTTTCTGTCGAACTTGACTGTGAGGCGGCAGGTGTTTTCCTTAAAAAAACATTCCACCCAGCTTATTACAGTATATAGGTCTCCTATTGGTAATTTTTCTAAATTCTTGGAAATCATGACATGTGTATTGGACAGTATAAATTTGTCTCTAATGTCATTATTACAGGTGACTTTAATGTCTGTGCTGATACTAGGGCAGTTGAGTTGGAGAATCTTATGATCTTCATCCGACAGTTAATTTCCCAACAAGAAACAATACCTGTCTCGACAATGTGTTCACAAACATAATCACCTCGACAAATGGTTCTAGGCCTTTCGATTTACATCATCTGTCCGACCATAGAGGTTTAGTTTTTGAGCTTTGCCTTAACAGATCCAAGACTCAAAACTTGAACTTCACTCTCCGACAAAATAAACCTGACCTGCCCTGTGACCCACATGTTAAGTTTCTTCGAGTTGTTCTTGATCCTGGACTTACATGGGAGGAGCATGTTAGTCAACTGAGTGGAAGATTATCAAAAATGATTTACCTTATTAGGGCACTTTCTCGTAATGTGTCTCTCCCTACTCTTATGTTGGCCTATCATGCTTACTTCTCATCTCAAATGTCCTACGCAAGTTTCAACTGGGGTCATAGTTCTCATGCAAGGAAAATTTTCGGTCTGCAGAGGGGATGTGTGCGTGTCCTGGCTGGGCTTGGGTATCAAGATTGCTGCCGTCAGTACTGTACTCCTCATATGAAAATGTTCATAAGCACTTAAATCGTAACCCCAATGACATACTCCCTGATTTTCACAGATTATCAAGAACACGGAGGGGCACTGATTATTTCTGCATAAAATTCTTCAATGTCCTACCACACCACATAAGGGTGCTAGAGTTTAAGCAGTTTATTTCCCAATTAAAAAAAATAATTAATTAATAAGGCCTTTTATTCATTTGAGGTCTATCTCCAGAATGATTTTTGTGACTTGAATTAATTTTAGAACTAGGTATGCATGTATTATTTTAAATTTTTTAAACTGTATGTTATCGTACTTCTTTTTGTTATAAAGTGCTTGTCATTATTTTAAAAATGTATGCCTTTACTGTGTATTTAGGATGTAGAAAGATTTTAACCAATATTTTAATTATAATAGTTAGTAAGTTTTTTTTAACTGAAACCTATTGTTTTCCTTATCTGACTTGTATACGTATTTTTTGTTATGCTTTGTACCAATAAATATTTGATTTGATTTTTAATGTTCAGCAAATTTTCATATTCCCATGAGAGCAGAATTAATATGCAAAGCATACATGGGCTAACTTAAAGTATACCATTCATACCAATAAAAGTTAAAATAGTACTTTATCATTTCTCTTTTAACAGTTGCAAATATGGTATCAAAATTGATGCTATTTTGATACATATCTAACTTCTCGAGAAATTCTCCTAAATTTTTTTAATTGTTGATATTTTTGGAGAAGCTCTTGTCATTTCTGCATTTTTTGTCCAAATATAAAATTTAACTACATCATTCTTAAATGCATACTATGACACTTGAAAAACGCAGGAACCTAAATGACCTTAAAGTGCTTCATAATTTATTACATAATAAATATAACTGTCCTCTTTTGCTTGATAGAATAGGGCTACATGTGCCTTCCAGGGAAACTCGTTTGAGGAATACCTTCTCGATACCTCCTCATAGAACTAACTATGGCCTAAATGCTTTTATATCAAGGTCAGTTAGACTGGCCAATGAGCATCCCACACTTGATTTCTTTTCAAACAGATAGGTTTTCTTGAAGCAATTACATACTATATTTTGAAGTCTCTAATTTTGCTACAAATCTCACAATTTATATCCTCTTCTGTTATTATTTAAACTGATTTATTAGTGTTATAATATGTAACTCTGCGTTAGAATTAAGATTACTTTGTTTTTTGTGAAATTGGGCAATACCCGTTAATAAATAAATTTGTCATTAGTGTTAGCAGCAATTATAGCATAAAAGAGGCTAAAACCAAATTGGCATGAGACCTTATTTTTGTTTCAGTAAACAGGAAATTAAAAAAGAGGTCGTAGAAAGCCAGACATCGAGTACTGAGGCGGAGGAACCCAAAAAAGTGAGTTCTTGGCAACTTTATAGCAAAAATTTAAACTTTTTATGTATTTTCATTTATTGTAATTCATGCAAGAAGTCTTCCAATATTCTTCAGAAAAAAAAATAATTTGTATGACTATGAGAAGATATGAAAAGGTTCTGATAAATAGTCTTCAAAAATCGTCTCAGATTACATATTGTTAAATATTTAGGACAAAAGTGTTCTATACTGGCACCTCTTCAAAAGTAACCTAACTTTGTGGTGTCAAATTGAAGAAATGTTTTAATTTTTTTGTTAAAAGCCTTGTGTGACACGACTTTGTAACAAAACTGCAGATTCTAATAAAGTTCAAAAATTGAATAATCTATATAGCCTTCATTTAAATAAAAAATAAGGCTGTGTTAGTATCTTTGATATTATGTCCTTCTGTTGTTTTTCTTTGTAAATGAACTATTTAGGCGTGGTTCTAGGTATTTTAGAATGCTTTACTGAGAGGTGCCAAACGCATATAGCTAATGTTCTTTTTATTTCATTTAGCGTAAACATAGTACTTCTGCTGATACATCTCAAGAAGTTCAAGAAGCTGAGGTAGAAACTCCAGTAAAGGCAAAACACAAGAAAAAGAAGCACAAAAAAGATTTGGAACTCTCAGAGGAAGCTAGTACTAGTCAGGTGACAGAAGGCAGTACTACCGAAGGAGAGGTAAGACAAAATTTAGCTAGTGGAATTTTAGCCTTGTAGTATGTACTAATCTAGGGCGACTTTTGGGCCATGCGAGTTACTCTTTTCGCTAAATCTTGCGCTGTACTTTTGTTATGGTTCATTCAAAATGTATTGCGTATATTAAAAATAGTTTAAAAATTTAGGAACGAGTAAGCAGAGATTGCTAAGTAAATTTAAAATAGTTAGAATATAAGTAGGAAAAGCAGAGGATCACACTGAGAACATTGCGGTGCTGGAATCTAGAGACATTTCTTTAAAGTTGATATTACTTAAACTGCGTATCGAGTCCAGGACCGGTTTCCAAAACCACTACTTCTTACTCTTAGCAAACATGTAACGACTGTATAACTGTGTTCTATCTTATTCGCTTGCAGGCTGCATCCTCTCATCTATTTTTTTATTGCGGCGTTTTCGTTTCATTGAATTTTAAATCACACCTGTAGTAAAGAAAGTTTCACTTCAAAAAGTGTATTTGCATGAATTTAAATACAGTCGAGTCAATATACTCACCAAACAAAAAAATCAAACTAGTTTTTTTATGACTGGCACACACACTAAAGGGAGATCCTATGGCACTCGACGAGCGGTGTGTGCGAAGATGTTGATTGACACGGTTCTTGAACAGTTGTAGGTTATAATTAGTGGGAAATAGATGTCCTGGGAGTGAGTTCCGCAATGATGCCGTGCGCCAGATAAAGGTGCCCTGTAAAGCGACGTTCTACGTGTGTCCAGTTGTACAACGAACGGGTGCGCTCTTGCCTCTGTCGCGACTGTTTGGCAGGCGTTGCTGGGGGTGGGATGATGTGGGCCAAATCCTGGGAACATCTGCCGTGAAAATATCTGTAAAATAGGGATATCTCGGCCACACGTCTGCGGTGTTCCAGACTATCCAGATCCCGGGTCGCCGACGAGACGCACAACTCTCTTCTGAATGGAATCCAGCAGCTTTAAGGTGTGCTTAGGTGCCGCACCCCAGATGTGTGAGCAATATTCTAGGCACGGTCTTATTTGCGCTTTGTAGAGCAAGAGCAGCTGCTGCGGTTTATACAATTTTTGGTTGCGAAATAGCGCACCTAGCTTCTGCGAGGCTGATTTTGCGATGTTAGCAACGTAGTCATGCCAGGACATATGGCTGTTGACAGAGACACTCAGTAGTCCGATTGACGAGGTTGAAGGAATGGTCGATTCTGCCATAATGATATCAGGGCCCGCTGTATTGGCTTTCTTGGTAAACGTGGCTGCTTGGGTTTTTGCTACATTGAACTGGACCAAATTTCTGTCGCCCCAAGTTTGAACTTTATCCAGGTCTTGATTAATTGCTGTAATCTGCTCCTGTCTACGGTGATAAGTCTTAGTCGCTGTCACGATACACATATAACGGTATGCTGATTTCTAGGCTGATTTTTGACTCACCCGCGCATCTACGTCACGCGGGAAAAAATGTTCCTTTCGACGCTGTCATAGTTTATTTAGTTAAGCGAATTTTTAGATTTGTTTTGTGTTTATATATGTTACAGGATTATATAAAACAAAAACTTATAGTATAATTATGCCGAACTGTGCTGTGGCTACTTGTAAGAGCAATAATAGGAGGACCAAAGGGAGTAATATTCGGTAAATATTTTCGTTTTAGTTAACAAATCAGTGGATTCGTGCTTGTCGAAGAGAAGATGGAATTAACATATAAAATGGTGAACATATTTAATCATTAAAGCTTTACTTTATTGTTTATTATTTTTATTACATATTTCCACGATTTACATGATTTTTTATGGCAGTGGCACACACTCTAAAGCGAGATCCTATGGCTAGAGATGGATCCTAATTTCACGTACCGTACCGTGATTTTAGCTGCCGCTAATTCGACATTCGGGTGCTGCTGTGCCTTAGTTCCGTTCTTTAAACATTCTTTTTAGATATACCACGATCAAGTCACGGTTCACGGTCCAGCCAGACACTATGTGGTTAAAAAATATTTGCCAAAATGTAAATAAGTAAAAAAATTAAGCAACATGTATTATTGAAGTGTGTTTGAAGTGAAACTTCTTAACGCGTGCCGGGAGGAATATTTACACATACTCACATACGAACCAGGGCCAGGGTGCTAAAATCGGTTAGGTTTTGTAGCGCTACAAAAGCTCATTGATTTGCGTACCTAATCGCGCCATGTCTTCGGCATGCAATCGTTCTGTTCCAACAGCTCTCGTGGCGGAGTGGACTAGGTGGTTAGGTCTCGATTCAGCGGCTCTATCGGCGGAGCGGCGCGCGGCGCGGCATGAGTTCGAACCTCGTTGCTTTTAAAAAAAATTTTTAAGGTTAATTTTCTATACAGTTTTATGAAGAATATTTTTTTTCATTTGGGCCTTTTCTTTTTGTTAATTGAGTGGTATATTTTAAAAAACTACTTTACAAGCAAAAAAATATGGGATTTGCTATTACCTTGTCAAGACATTAGCGAAAGTTTTATGAAGAATATTTTTTTCATTTAAGCCATTCCTTTTTGTTAATTAGTATTATATTTAAAAAATGGTATATTTAAAAAACTACTTTTTAACCAAATCCGGTACGATATGTAGTGGTCGTCATTTCCTTGACAACTTCTTGATATTGTCTTGATCTTGTCTTGATTTCAAGACAAGATCATGACAAGAAATGATCCTTGTTTTTCAAGACAACATAAGAAATTAGTTCTCGAGTCCAAGAATTCTTGGAAAGAAACCAACAAAATCTTGAAATTTCTTGAAAATGTAAAATAAAAAAAAACTCATTTGTTTTGCTAGTTTATTGAAAAAGAAAACAAAGCACTGAAACATTTTTAATGGAATGATAAAAAATTATTATGTAAAAAATTACTTTTTTATTTTCAAAGATTTTTGGATATGTTATAGCTTAAGGTATTGGGATCAAAAAGTACTTTGCAAACCGAGTCTACTTCAGCGGAAATGAAATAAATATGCAAAAATATTTGAAAGGGATCAGAATGTTGACTATTAAATAATGAGGTCAATACAAAGAAAATTAAAATTGTACTTTAAGTTTGGTAGGTAAAACTATATCTTGTGGGGTAAATTAAATTGAATAATTTCTTAATGCTTAATGACTTTTTATTTGCAAGGGATTTTTTTTATTATTTTTAGATATGTTACGGGCTAAGATATTAGAATCAAAAAGAACTTTGCTCAGCTGATCTACTTCAGTGGCGTATAGAATATTTGAATTTACGTAATTTTTTTAAATTAAGAAAAAATTTATTTATGAAGGAATGAACTATAAAACAATACTATCATGACCGCGTGCCCCTCGATTCTACGCAGCAAGTATAAACATCACATCAACCAATCTCATTCCGACTTTTTTACTTAGTTCTCAAATGTTGAAATAATACTTAAATAACCATTTATACATTTAAATTATTTTCTAGAGTAAAACTATGTATAATATATCAATTAAAATTAGTAATATAAATATGGAATGAAAATGTTTTTATTCTTTAGTTAACACACGTACATGTATAATTAGGAACGTACCTATTATCGAAAATGTCATTTAAAATCCCCCAAAACTGCGAATATTGCATTTCAAAACATATGTTCTATACACGCTTACATAACAGAATCGAAAGCGTCGTTCCCGGGTGACGTAACACGTTTCTGTGTGGGAGGTTCTGCCTGCGCAAGAGCATACCGTTATATGTGTATCGTGGTCGCTGTTAAAGGCTTGTCTGATCTAGATTGGGAGACAAGGGTACTGTGATCTGCAAAGCTGTAAACTGGATTATTGGTTTCGGTTAGCAGGTCAGAGGAGGAATAGTGTTGGTGAGAGTATTGCGTTATCAATATGACCAATGTCATACTTTGCATGCAGATTTTTAAAGTATTATTAAGAATATGCAATTCATCGGATAAAGATCTCTTTAAAATATATGTCACTGAATATAGGTTAAAGAATTATTGAATGTTAATGTTCTATTTGATTGTTTGAATGTTTTTGTAAGTTGTAGATCGGAGCTACATCCATGTTGTATTTCATGTTGTTACCTTTCCATAGGATTATTGTGTATTTGTGTTTAACTATTTAATTGTAATTTTCTCTTTAGTTGTTGTTAGAGTAGAGTAGAGTATGTTTTTATTTGCATAAATTTTTACATGTACATAAAAATAAATATAAAAAAGTATCTTTTTATGGGCCTATATTACAGGACAGGAGACTCTGACGGTATTAACCTTAATATTACCTAATGACTAACTTATTTATATGAAATGTGACTTCTATTATAAACATAAAAAATAAAAATATACCCACTATTATACAGATTTTACAGGACACTAATATTTAAAATAATTTCAAAACACTGAATTGACTTATGACACATCATTAAAATGGTCCAAAATACACATTAAGAATAAAAAATACATATAAAAATGGTTCAAAATACACATTAAAAATACCTGTAAAAAAGTGTGGTGCTTAAGAGGCTTAAATAGGCCAGGTATTCCGACACTGTTTCAATAAACAAGGTGTTGAAATAGTTTTTTTTTTAAGCTTTACAGCATTTTCCTGTTGAATGCAAGTTGGAAGTTTGTTATAAAACTTCACACACGCATACAAGGAACTTCTTTCGGGGAAAGACAGTCTGTGTGATGGCACATTCAAACTGAGGCCGCTCGTGTTGTATTCATGATTGGGTAATAGATGAAAACAAATTAAAATTCTTAAAGAGAAACATGATACTTTCAAAAATATAGACACCTGAAAAGGAGAGAATATTTAGTAGTTGTATTCAAGTAATGTATTCAATCCCCATACATCGGATGTATGGGGATTGAATACATTAGAAGTAAACACATTGAGATTTGAGAAAATATTATCAATACATAATTTTTTATTACCTATACTCTGTGATGGATGGTTTTATGTTAAATGAACTTAAGAACATCCTCAGAATGCCTGGCCACTTCGCCCCCTCAAGCAACATATCTAGATTAAAATCTCCAGCCAAGAAAATGATATAATCCTTATCAACTAAATCACATAAAATTTGATCTAGTTTATTTATTAAAACTTCTGGTATTAGATGCTGAATGTTAACCTATCTACTGTCATCTAGTGGTGTGACCTGTAACAATAAATAATCAATTTGAATTTGAAAATATCCCTGTTTTTTTTTTAAATAATAATATATATAACTACAAAATAAAAGAAAATAAAGAGCAGTTCAAAAATTAGAGAACCGTGAAAATAAGATCCAATTTTAAACTTAAATAATTTTTAGAAGCCACTGGCATTTTTGCGGTTCTGGGGCTTAGAAAGAGTGATTTCTCCTTTTTAGGGATAATTAACGGCACCGAACATTTGATGTAGCGCTTACGCCAGACTAGGCGAAACGGGGTGAAACGTGGCACGAGGCCTGAGCGGTTAACCAGCATGTCAACAAGTTCCGGGACGGGGCAAGGAGGGGAATGCTGGGGGCGGGGCTTAGAGTGAACCTGCTTGTCTATTGTTAATGTTCGGTGTTAACGATATGTATTTGGCTAATTTATTCTGTACTATAGAGCCGGTTTACAAAATAGCCTCTATTGAAAATGTTTACCAATTTCATTTAAAACCTTTTTGATAACTTGTCATTATCGGTAAGACCTAGCATTCATCTCACTTGCTAAGAGAATGACATTGAATTGTTTGAAAATCGTATAGTAGTGCTAACTCTTAACAGAACCACTACATATTATTATTTTTTTAATGTTAGCCTTGGAATGAGGTGAGCTGTTTGTATCTACGTTAATTGGCTTGAAGATTATCATGTAAACAAAAATCGCAGTAAAAAAATCTATGTGTCCCGAAAGACCATTAGTTACTCATTGCTTCACTTGCATGCTTACTTTTAAATGATTTACGATATTTAAGAATCCAATCTTAAACTTTTTCAATTTAATAAAGAACCGCTTCCTATGCATCGGTAAAGAGGAAAAAGGTTACAAAGCTCCACAAAAGTTAATAATTTCCTCAACAACCATGACATTTGTTGCGTGATGCAAGTTTATTTTCAAGGGACCATCAGGAGTCCCAATTTACTTTAAGACAGTGCAAGAGAAGCATAATTTTAGCGGTGACAGAATTCAATAATGGTTTGGGTGGAATTTGTTTACGGGTTGAATTGAACTATACATATGCGAAAACAACATAAAGAGCGAAATTTACGAAAAAGACATTTTAAATAACATTTTGGACGAAAATTTTAGAATCCTTGGTAACTCTTGTCATATCCCACTGCCTTCACAAGAAAAGTTAATTAAAACCCAATAGAGCACCCATTGGATATGCGTCAAGAAACTTTAGATAATCATGGACTAGGGCCGCAATTCCCTCAAGAAATGTTTGCCAATCTCATCGGAAATAACATGGGAGACGGCCAGGTTATATTATGACAGAGTTAAATTTTATTTTATGCAAGTGCTATTGTCGCGTCCTAATAAGCTACCCGCTTAAAAGTTCACGTCGCGTCGGTTCGCAAATCTTTATTTACTTGCAATGAGGAAAATGAACATCACCTTCCCGACTACAAACATCATCGTTTTATTGAAGGTTTAAACAGCCGAATTTCAACTCAACCACTAAACTACCGTACTAAAATTACGTTATACAAACAAAGAAAGCAATTGTGTGCGAGAATGTCGAGAGCGCAATCTTTCTCTTCGGACTTTTTAGGAAAAACTTTCTGACATCAAAAAATATGTCAGTGTCACGCAATCTATTTACTTCAAGCTTGCGGGCGCAACGGTGCCGCTTCTATCATTGCCACATTTACATTCTTTAACAGTATTATAGTCAATTCCCAACAGCTATTACCATTTGGTAGTAATGTTGTTTACCTTTTATTAAAAACTTTTTAACATAATTTGCAATTACTTTTGACTGTTATTTTTATTACTAAGACACAATATAAGATTTTTAAACATCATGAATTATGTAAAAGCAGATATGAATGTGAAGCAATGAATAATTATTGGTAGCAGTTATACCGTTTTGGACAATCTATATACATATAGACATGATTGTTTTACAATTCCTAATGGAATTCTTTTGTCAATAAAATTACAACCTTAAAAAAATTCGCCTTTTCACTGTAATGTTTTTTACAGTCCTAGGAACAACTGTGTCTATTGTACCTGGTGATAATCTTCAAGGCAGTCAATGCAGATGTATGACTTGGTTCTGCTAAGAAATATGAATTCGTTCTTTCATTGCCAGTAAAAACAATTTAAAAAATATATACTCTCTTAAGGAGTGAAATGACTAGTAGATAATAATAATAATAATAATAATAATAATAATAATAAATAACTTTATTGTAAATTAAGTTACAAAAGGCGAAGTTGAAACCAGGCTTCCTCTCTTAACCTAGAAAACTTAGAATAGCAAACTTAGTACTAGGTATTTAAATTATTCTATAACATTCTATCATATATACGTAGCAATACATAGCGATGAAGTACCGCATCAAGAAAGATACATAACAATACTGATAATGTGTGGTAGAGATGGCATTCATCGGGTCCAAGCTATGTACTATGGTGCCAGAAGAGCAGCAAATAATATTCTAACTAAACTTTTGAATACCTGGCACGGTGCGTGCTTTAAGTCGCCATGAATTTTGTTATAGTTGAGAGATATTTGATAGTGAACAACGTTCATAAAGTGTAGTCTTGTAGAATGGCGGAGTGACTATATATTTGTGTCTCAAGTCTAAATCATGTGCATCATACCTAAACTTAATTGTTTGTTGCAAATAGCTAGCAAGCTTTTTGATACTTATTTCATTAAACAAAACCAAATTATGAAAAAGTATTTTTCCACTCATGTTTGACCAACCAGCCTCGCTTATTTTTGTGCTTACACCTCTATCATACATCTTTATACCACATACCAAACGCACACAGCGGTTTTGAATAAATTGAATGTATCTAGAATCATGCCCCAGAGGGCAGAAATCATACACTGTATCGCAAAAAGTAAAAGGTGACAGGACCAGACATTTACACAAAGTTTTCTTTAAGCTAGTATCTAATTGCTTGAATACAGGTTTTAAATTACTGAGAGCTTTTTTTACACAATTGTCAATATGTTCGGAAAATCTAAATCTGTCAAGCAGGAGACCTCGCTACACCGGAATAGTTTAAAGTTACATTACTTAAAGTTTTTTGTAAATTGGTTTGAATTGTTCTCTGCTATAGCGTCCAAACAGAAACGCTAGTCATTTCGTCATATTCATTCCAGACAGTCATTTGTAGGTCTTCAAGATAACATCAAGATTATCCATTACTTAATTGTTCACCTGCAGGATGTCTGGTCGAAAAGGCATGAACACCTGTGTGTCATCGGCATACTGATGCACAGTGTCGTGTTCAAGGGTTGCGGCCAATTGAATAGTATATAAAGTGAAAAATAGAAGATCCAGAATGGAACCCTGAGGATCACTACATTCAACACCCAATGGATTCGACAGACTCTCATATAATCTGACCGACTGCATTCTACCTGTTAGATAGCTGCTACAAGCCTACAAGCATCCTCATTAAAACCGAGCTATGCCAAAATAGCCAGAAACAGTTGATGATTTACTTTATTGAAGGCCTTTGAGTAGTCAAGTAGAATTAGTGCTGCAAGTTCACCACAATCACAGGCCTCAAGTATAGCATATGTTACTTTTAGCAGTGCTGTAGCACCACAAATATGATCTCTTCAAAAGCCGAATTGAAAAGGTAGTAGTTGCTCTCTTATTTGACTCTCCACGACCCTTTTCAGGACCTTCGATAGGTTTGGCAGAACGCTAATAGGCCTTAAATCAGTTAATTCCTCGGGAGAAGCGACCTTAGAAATAGGTAACGGCTCTTCCAATCAACGTTGACACACGTTTTTGCTATGGTACACTACAGTTTGCCCATTTCCTTGAGGATTATATGGTGTAGATCTACTGAAGGCTATCCCTCTAGAGTATAAAAATGATTTTAATTCATAGGACATAAATGATGATCCTTGATCAGAATGAACATATTTGGGCATCGCAAATATAGAAAACAAATTATTTAAACACAGTATTACTGTATTTGCTGACATATCGGGGCAAGGATAGGCAAAAGGAAACGAGAAAATTCGTCAATGGTAGTTAAAATATATCTGTTTCGTGTCGAAGAGGGAAGTGGACCTTTAAAATCTAGACTTATTCTTTCAAAAGGAGGAGTTGCTTTTCCAGTTCCATTATGTTTAACAAACTTTGGCTTGACTTCAGTACAGATTGGGCAAGATGCAGTCATTAACCTCACATCTTCTACTGAAAACGCTACATTTTTAGATCGGATCCAATGTATCATTCTCGTGACCTCAGGATGACACAATGCTTGATATAAATCGTACAGTGTTTTCTCTCTGCTGGTTCCACAAACTCCTGAAAAAGTGTCAGCAACAGTGTTGTAACTGCCAGGGCGATATGTTATATCGTAGCTATAACAAGAAAGCTCCAAACGCCATCTAAGAATCTTTTCATTTTTGATTTTGCTGCTATGCCTTGCATTAAACATAAACGAAGCAGATTTTTGTTCAGTGATGTTGAAAATGACGTCCAATTAAAAAAGGACGCCACTTTTTGAGGGATTCGACTATAGCATACGCTTCTTTTTCGACGGTTGAATGGCCTCTTTCACTTTGACTTAACGTTCTGGAGAAAAACGCTACAGGTCTGCCATCTTGGCTTAAAGAAGCAGCAATAGAATGGTCAGATGCATCAGTTTGGACGACAAATGGAATACTATCTTCAATGGACGCAACAGCAGATCTGACAATATCACTTTTAAGCCTCTCGAAGTCTTCAATTACGGGTTCGGGCATAGGGAATATTTTACAGGAAACTTGGTGAATTTTTTCAGAAAAAGAAGGGATACATTTTGAATAATGAGCAAACATACCAACCGCTCTTCTTAATGAGGATGTGTCAGTAGGAAGTGGAAGGTTTAGCAAAGGTTCAAGTCTGTCAGGGTCTGGTTTTCATATTTTGTCTTCAATTAGATATCCAAGAAGCTTAATGGATTTCACAGAATACGAGCTCTTTCTTTCGTTAATAGTAAGATTATATTTCTTTACTATGGATAAGAAAGTTTGAAGATTTTTGTCGTGTTCATGTTGATTCCGCCCACAAACGGTTATGTCATCCAAATAGACATATGTTCCTTTAAGACCCTCAGATTTTATGATATAATCAATCACACGTTGAAAACAAGCGACCCCATTAGTCACGCCAAAAGGTATTCTTTTAAACTGGTACAACTTACCATCGGCTTCAAAAGCGGTGTAAAATTTTTCGTCTTCACGTATGGGGAATTGATGGTATAGTCAGATCCGGTCTTATCGTGCGGGTCCAAAGGTCACATTTTTAATCAAATGTCATTCCTTTGACAGATTTTACACGCAAAATCTGCCACAAATGAAGTTTTTACTGAAAATTGTGACCTTTGGACCCGCACGATAAGATCGCTTTTGACTATATGCACTTTGAAGATCTGTGGTACTAAAAATCTCGAATTTAGCCACCGCGCGGGCTATGTCTTCAATATTTGGAAGAGGATGCGCATCTAAATGCGTGAATTTGTTAATAGTTTGTGAGTAGTCGACCACCATTCTCTTCTTATGGTTTTCATTTTTCGTTATCAAAACTTGTGCACGCCATGGAGAGTTACTTTCTTTTATAATTCCATTCAAGAAAGGGGTTTTAATTTCACTTAAAATAAATTTTGCATCTTCGTGTGAGAATTTTCGAGATTTGGTAGCATTTGGCCTGCAGTCTGCTGACAAATTTGAAAATATAGTTAGTGGTTTTATATCCAATGAAGGTAAACAACAAGCGGAAGGTGATTATTAAAGGTTGTTTTGGGCCTGCAAAGTGCACTTTTAGATTGGAATGTTGTCTGAGTATATCATGACCTATTATAGCATCGGCACATAAGTCTAAAAGAACTGTCAATTGAAGATTTGCATATTTATGATGGTTTAGTTCCAAATCGACAAAACAGTGGCCTGATATAGGAGATTGTAAGGCAGTAGAGGCCATGGATATGTATCCAGTTCTTGGAAACACAGGTATAGATACAGATGATAAGAAGCTTTTAGGAATATAATTTTCTGAACTTCCTGTATCAACTAAAGCATCAGCAATAAAGCCATTAATTTTGACTTTGATGACACATCTAGCTGAACTTTCTGGAGCTGCAGGGAGAATTTTTGAAGATGGAATGAGTGAAACTGGGAATGCTTTTAATTTGCTTTTACTTTGACATACCTTTGAAAAGTGTCCCTGTTTTCCACAATCACTGCACATCGCATTCCTTGCAGAACACAAATTGCGCAGGTGCCTTTTATTACTTCCACAGAAATAACACCTATATAGTTTTGTGGCTGCAGCAGTTCTATGGTTTGTTTACTTGTTGAAGGTACTGAATTGTCAAAATTTGAAGACATAGTGTAGGCGTCTGAATGCTTTTGGGCTGATTCCAAGGACAAAGCTTGGTTTACGGCGTCTTGCAGTTTTAAAGAATGATTTTCGAGTAGACATTGTCTAATATGGCTGGAACTTAATCCACTAATAAATGAGTCTCTTATGTAGTCATTTCGGTTTTCATCGGCCGTGACAGCTAAAAAATTGCAGTCCTTACTTAGTTGTTTCAGGATTTGTATGTACTGATCTATCGTTTCACCAGGTTGTTGTTTTCTAGAAGTGAGACAGTGTCTAGCAAATATTTCATTTCTAGGTTTGACAAAAATTGTATCAAGAGTTTTAATTGCATCTGAGTATGTCAAACATTCGGCGATATATTCATAGTTGTTATGACTTACATGATTTGGATCAGCGTCGAATCTGTCTGGCTTTAGGAATGTATCCATACTTGCTAATTAAATTGTAGTAACTTATGGACCTTTTGATATAAGGCTTTAATTAGCAAGAAATACACATACAAAAGTTGACAAATAATAAATGACATTGACTATGTTAAAATCACGATATACATATAAGTTAAAATACTAAACAAGGTAGAACAATATAAGGGATTAAGGTAAAATAAATATACAGGGACTTTCGAATCTATTGCACTCATTTTCTTGGGTTCATAACTTTTGAACCCCTATTTAGATCACACTTCAGACAAAACGAGCTTTTAGTTCTGATTGACTGCTGAAAGATATAGTCATTCTCATTTTAAATCATAATTTTTAACGTAGTTTAAAATCAGTATTGCTTGCTTTAGAAGGGTAAGAAATTAAGTTATGTTTAAATTTCTGAGGTATGAACTGAGAGGTGTGCGTTAATACAATAAAGTTTCATAAGTTCATTTGTTTTATATTTTTGAAGAACCTTTCTAATAGAAATATGCTAGTTCAGCGAGATAAGTATTTCTGTAGTGAAATATTCTTATTTATTTACAGAGCTCCAAAAAAGAGAAGAAGAAAAAGAAGAAAAAATCAAAAGACAGAGACACAGAGGACGCAGAATAGAAATACATAAAGACTTGAGTAGCAACATTCAGGGCATCAGGAATAAGTGTTTTAAACTTGTATAATTAATAGAGACTATAAGCGTAAAATAATTGGTGGCCTTTACACTGCGGTGACTAAATATTTAATACGCGTATCAATTAACGGTAAGATCAAAACACCGTTTTTGCTATTTACATTCTGTATTAAAACAAACGTTCAGAAATTACTATTTTTACTTAACCAATATTGCCTATTTAGACTTTTCAGTAAAACTCAAAAATTTAGTATCTATAGGAGGGAAGGTGTCACATTTAAAAGAGTTTATGTGAAGCTCTAGTTGTGGGCGGTCAGTTGAGTCCTTATATTAACTTAAAATGTGGGGAAGCACTCAGCTGTATGCAAGCCACAATTCTATATTATAGCAAATAGAACTGAAAAATGACCACCGACTATAGAGGATAGTGCAACTCGACCTCAAATTTAAATGTCTTAAACTTCCACGCTCCTTAACGGCTCAACTCCTCGTGCAGTCTGGCACCTATTGGTTATAGGATTTTGTTCTTTGCTCCACATACAAAAAGCTCTGAACTAAATTGGCCTTAAAACCCAAATATTGCATTAAACTGTTTTGTCTTTGATTTTGATACGTGAATTATATCGATTTTTAAAGGTGAGGTACGAATTAGGATTTTTATTTTTTTAAGCCGCATTTTTGTTACTGTTAGTTTAACCACTCCGCAGTTTACTTTTAATATAACTTTTGTCGGGTTATACGGGCAAATAAAGAATGTTACGTGACATAACGCTAAAGTATTAGCTTGTTAAGTTTAAAAAATTATTACAACTACGGGGATTGTCAAGCACAGTTCTCGATTGAGATGATCAGTAATTTTAAAATTTTGCCGGAATGTGACAAAATCTGTTACTGAATATTTTAAAATATATGTATTTATTCAGTGAAAATTAGTGTTTGGACAATTTTTCTGGAGTTATGACATTAACATCTCTAGTTCCATTACACCTGTGTATTTTATTTTAATCTCTGTGAAACTGTCCCTAAGAATTCAAATAAAGTTAAGTCTCAGGTGCAGGGTTTTTAAAGTGTTAATAATGTAAACTTAATTAAGGCCAGTCCGTTTTTGACCTCCGATAAAGCTTTATACCAACACTAATTTATTTATAAACTCCTAAATTTAGGTAGAGAATATCATTCACTATCAAGTTCGTCGCCAACATTGCACAAAGTCTACAATCTTCTGATTACGGAAATAAAATTGAGTCACTAACTGGAAACAGTAATTTGAAGACATTTTATAATGTTTAGCCAATCTTTAGAAATTATTCACAACGCTCTGCAGTAAAATAGAGTGGCCTCTTCAGCTTGAAAGGACTTGTATATAGCCTTAGAAATTCTAAAAAAGGAACTAATATATAAGTTACTTGTAAGAATGTAAATCCTTTAACGATACCCTGGTTAAATTGGAGACACAATTACCGTTATTAGCAGCCTGATCATTAAGGAAGTCTTGAATCTTGGATCAGGACAGTCTGAAGTTCTGAGATACGATGATTTCCACTCATCACGTATTTTAGAAAAGTGGTAGTAGGATTGATCGACGGGAACCGTTCCTGTAATTAAACCTAAAAACATGAGAGTACAAACTGCTCATTGTTCTTTTAAAAACCGAACCCTAATACAGGGGGAATGCTTCCTTCTGAGGATTTGTGTGTAGGTAAGAATCGTAGGTGCGGCCGATGGAAAATTGCGCTGCAAGCGAAAATTTGTGTATATCATTTCACAAAATTAATGCTTTTCATGCATTATAAATTACGGATAAGTATTAAAAATCCTATTGTTATTTGTTCTAAAATGTATTTTTTAAAACATCCGATAGCGACACTATTAAATTTAATTGCCGCCGCGCCACGCCGCACTCTTCAACACAGCGACATAGCTCGATTGAATTAATATTTGTGAACTTACTATAGTAATGAATAATAAAAATACACAGATGTAAGGCCGCATTTCTATTTCCTTCACGATTATTGCACATTTGTACTAAATGATTAACGATTTTCTAGAAAGCTGATTGAGTCGTCATATTCCTTCTTTTGCAAAAAATAACTCGGTTTCAGTTCATTTTGTACATCCTCAAAGGTTGTCATCATTTAACTTACTTTAACATAGACTATAGAAATTCCTCAGCTGACTGAGTAGGGGCTAAAGGATAGGGCAGTGATTGGTCAATTCTAAAATAACCAACTGTTTATATTTTTGGGTCTTTTTTTGGAGTGCAATTTAAGAGTTGAGAGGATCCTTACAAATTTATTTTTAAGTTTGAATGATTTTGGATATTGATTATCCATGAATTGTATATACCTATAATTTTTATATGTATGTATGTTCCGTTGAATACATACTTGTATAAAATTGTAAAAGATCTTTTATTCCACGTATCCTGTTCTCCTGGTACATTTTCAAGAATTATTATGGCGTATTCATAGATTGTGTGATATTATTATTGCTTCATTAGTATATTTCAAATCAAATCAAAATATATTACATGTCAAAATACACAAATAAGTGTTTACACATGTCAAAGAGTAATACATTTAAAATGTTTTCAAATTACATCATTTGACGGTTACAATTTCAAGCCACACAAATAAAAATAAATACTAAAATTAAAATTAAGGATAGTACATACAATTACATACACATTAAAATAGAGTAAATACTCATTCAAATTAAACTAATTCCAAGTATGGTTTAAATATTCTTCTGTGCTGTAAAAGGAATTTAAAAGCAAAAGGGACTTAGCAGCATTTTTAAATTTAGTAATAGGTAGAGATCTAATGTATACAGGCAGCCTATTGAACAGTTTCACCGCAACAAACCCAAGCTGACTCTGGCCCTTCTTCAGTCTGCAATGGACAGCAACCAAATCTGTCTTGTTCCTTGTGTCATATGAATGAAAATCAGCGTGATTGGGATATTTATCCTGATCACGTTTGACATGCAAAACATTTTCTAAAATGTAAATACAGGAAAAGGTAAGTACATTAAGACCGGCAAAAGCTCGCCGACAGTCCTCCCGGTATCCGAGACCTGCCATAATACAAATGGCCTTTCTTTGCAGCCCAAACACGCTTGCCGAATGTGCAGAGCCACCCCACACGAGAATACCATATGACAAAATGCTATGGAAAAGTGAAAATGTAAGCCGTTTTCATTGTATCAATTGATACACATCCACACAGGCTTCTCAGCACAAAAACACCACTTGCAAGCTTCCTGCACACATTCCCCACATGCACTTCCCATTTTAGCTTACTATCCAGCCACACTCCCAAGAATTTCACATTCTCAGCACTATCGTGCTACTACCGTGCGTAAAATACTCACTTTACGCACTCTCTAAGATTCGTAAAATAGGCCTTTTTAATGTGCAGTGCGTAAAGTCAGTAATTTTACGCACTAATGCGTAAAGTAATTCTGACATATTTTTTCACGTTTAGGGCAGTGCGTAAAATAATATATTTTACGCACTAGTGCGTAAAGTAATTTAATATTTTTTTTGTTTTTTCATATATTTTTCGGTAGTAGAAAAAACTTTGTATGCTACTTATGTGTAAAGTACCCTTTTTTATTCATGGGATTGTCGCATTCGCCTACGGCTCATGAGACAATAATCCCATTCATAAAAAAGGGTCACTTTACACACTTGTTGCATAAATAACTATTCTGGGTCTTATTTGCATTCAGCAAAAGCCTATTCGATAGGAACCACTCCTCAACCACCAACTGTGCAGCAGCCCCTCCCCAGCAATTTGCTCAATTTTGCCTGCCACAAATACTGTGGTGTCATGAGCAAACAGCACATATTTTTCTTTAGAGTTGATAAGGGGTAGATCAAGAATAAGATCGGCCCTAGAACGGATCCTTGGGTTACTCCAATATTGATATGCGCCGAAGCAGACGACACCCCATCTACACGTACTGTTTGATATCGGTTTCGTAAGTAAGAATCAATTAGACTGATACTATTTTCATAAAAGTTATAATGCTTAAGCTTGCTGAGAAGGAGGCCGTGCGCCACACAGTCGAAGGCCTTGCTAAGGTAGCAAAACAGACAGGACAAGTATTGATGTTGTTCAAATGCCTCTAAAATACTGTCAGTAAGACTTAGGATACCAAGAATTGTGTTCCTATCCTGCCTGAAACCAAACTGGCTGGCAGAAAAGATACCCCTACTTTCAAAAAAATTCACTCTTTGGCCATACCTTTTTCAAACATCTTTGAGAATACTGGCAATAGAGTAAGCCTATAATTTGTAACATGGTTAGGGTCACCTTTTTTAAAGACACGGATTACCAGTGCTCGCTTTAGTACACTTGGAATTATTCCAGCATTAATGCCCTGATTAACAAGCTTAGTGAGGGGCAGTATGATCAGGTCCCTGATGCACTTTATCATTTCTACAGAGAGGCCAAATATATCTGTACTCTTTTTGTTCTTTGGGCTATCAATTATATCTCTAACTTCAACAAATGTCAACCCCCCGACGCGCGACGGCAAAAATCTCATCAGGGACAGGTAATTGCTCGAAACGCCCGAGGGGATCCACATCTGTCAGAGGCAGGTTACCAGTTATGTCATTTCCAATTTGAGAGAAGAAATCATTAAACTCCTGAAGAGGTATCCGAGAAATGCTTCTAGTTTTACTGTTTCCCCTACTATTATTAATGATATTCCACATAGACCTAGCAGGATTCTCGGCAGTGGCAATGGATCTGTCATTGGCAGCCTTTTTTGTTTCTTTTATAGCTTTTCTATAATCTTTTTTGAAATTTTTGTAGTTTGCTAAATCAGCCGGACATCCACTCTCACTATATTCATCAAAGAAATAACTTAAATGTTCTCTCATGCTCTTCAGAGAATCATTAAACCAGTTTACCATATTCGGTTGATCAGACCTGACAGTGAAAGATTTAACTGGAAAAGAAATTAAACTTGCTTTCTCTATAATGGACACGAAAACCTCAAACTTCCTTCAATATCTAAATCAGTTCCACCCACAAAGTCCCAGTTTGCAGATTCTATTATATTATGAAAATCAAAGAGGCCCTTTTGCGTTATTGGACGTAATATAACTTTTTCAGCTTTAGTCACTTTGTCAGTGGTTTGAAAACTAATAAGCTGATCCTTATGATCAGAGAGATGAAAATCCACAATGTCAACCACAAAGGAATTATATTGGAAGTAAAATATCCAGGCAGGCATCCCCACGAGTCGCCTCCTTGACCAGACACTCAAAACCATACATTCTAAAAAGATTGATAAGACGTTCAGACTCACCTTGTCCTGACCCAAAAGTTACATTAAAGTCGCCCGCTAGTACTACATTTTTGCCCTTGCACTGGGACAGTATACACTCCGCTGCATCCTGAAAAACCCCAAAGTCCCCTGTAGGCGACCTATAAATGCAAACAATTAAAAGGTTCAATGGCTTCACTAATACAGCACAGGATTCTATAAATTTTTCTACATTGATATCATTAAAATTATTTATCACAGTAAAGTCTAAGGATTCTTTAATGAGAATAGCAGTACCTCCACCTTTATAAAGTTTTCTTACTGAATAACTTGCAGTTTTAATGGTTTCAACATTTAAAACACTGATTTCAGGTTCGCTAAGCCAGTGCTCAGTCAGGCAGACAATGTCAAGTTGTTTGTCAGCAATTAAATTATTTTGGATTAAAATATATTTATCGTAAAACTGGAAATCAAAAATATATTCTTAGAATGGTACAAAATCATAAGAAAAAAGATGCGCGAAAACACGTTCGTGATCGTGCAGATTGGTGGGGAGGTAATATCTGAGAGGGAACACTCAAGGAAACTAGGAATAACATTTGATCAAAATCTGAATTTGGAGCAGCATGCACGAAATGTTATAAGATGCGTGTATTTAAAATTGAAATGTTTGTATGCATTTAAGAATACTATTTCCGAGTCTATCAAGTGGAGACTGGTAGAATCTCTAATTTTTTCACTCTTTGAATATTGCCTGCCGGTTTCCTTTGGTTTCTTAACACGTGAATTTAAGAACAAACTACAGTATGCTCAGAATTCCTGTTTGAGATTTGCATATCTTATTAGGAACCACAATTATTTGAAAATCCCATAAAAGCATAAATACTCGATGGCAATGATTTTGAAAAGCATTTTTGACCATAAACGCCCAGCAGATTTGTATAGTATGTTTGTTTTGAGAAATAATGTTCACAATTTGAACTTACGGGGTAATATTTTCTGCTAAATTTGAGTGTCGCTTCTGTTACCGCCTCTTACAACAGACCAATTAAGGAGTCAATAATGACCTATCCGGTGAATAGGCGCCCGCGCGGTTTTTAACCGGTAGGTTCCGATATAAGGAGTTAACCTGCAGGATCTATATTTTCATGGTAGATGTACCACTGGAATTAAATCGGAGATACCGGGGCTCGATTTTAAGGCGGGGTTTTGGGGCGATATATGGAAATCGCGTGGTTTTTCGCGATTTCTGGCTAAACGGGAGCTCGGATCGAAATTTTGCTGCGACCAAACTTCGCAGCGGAGTCGGGGTTGGCCGGTTAGTGGGTACCCCCCGTTTCCCGAATTTTTATCGAGAAGTGGGGAAATCGCGAAACACGTTTTAACGGGTAGGTTCCGGTGAAAAAAAGAAGAATTTCGACAAACGGAAAAAACCGTATTCTAACCTTCATTTTGTTCCATAGGAACCGGAACCTACCTGGAACCTATCGGCTTTTTTTTCGATCGATTTGAAATTCGGCATGTAGGTAGAGGTCAAGGCCGACAAAAAAGGTTCTTTATGAAAAAATAACAATATTCTTAGTTTTCGAGAAATCGGCCGTTTAAATTCGAGAACGGTCGTAGCCCGTATGTGAGTCGTCGAACTTAGAAAATATATGTATTGCCGTTTTTTTTTTTCGAAAAAAGGGGATTTTTTCAAAAATTATTTTTTTACCACCCTGTATAATATGCTTTTGAAACATTTATTTTTATGTTAATAACATGTAGATGGACCCCTTTAATCGTTTCCGTAATAAAAACTGATATAATTTTTTCAAAAATTTTTTCGGAAAAAATCACGAACCTAAGAAAAACCGAGATTTTCATTAAATCGGCTATAATTCGAAAACGGTAAGAGTTAGAGGTAAACTTTAAATAAGAAAAAGATGGGTCTCGCCGGGTAATATAATGTGCCGTATCCAGTTTGAATGTACGACGTTTCGTTTTTTGCCAAATCGACCAAACGTTTTTATATTTTCTTCATTTGTGTGGTAACGGAAAGAGATATCTCAAATCGGTTTGCGCCAGTATCTGCGCCGTCGAAAAGCTCCTATAAAGTTTTTCGATGGGAATTCAAATAAGGTAGATATTCGATAAAATGTAATTTTTGTCTCTAAATCTAGCATTTTTCTTCAGATTTCGACACGAAATGCGGAATTTCGTAGGGCGATGATCTTTCTTATTTCGAATATCTTATTGGGGGGTTTTCGGGTGCGTTGAGTTCGATTTTCGCATCCAAAAGGTCGTATGAGTTTGATTTTTTTCAAATGTATTGTTTTACCAATATCATTGTTCCTTTATATCATTTTGGAAATTTTATTTGTACGTTGGTGATATGTAAGTGGATCCTTCTAATCGTTTCGGTAATAAAAACGGGGAAAAATATTTTTCGAAAAAAATTAATCTTTAAGTGGGTACTTTAGAAAGGGGTATTTGGGGGCGCGGAGTTTGAATTTTTGGCCTAAAAAAATCCCACGAGTTTTCTGTTTAGAAATTTTTCGAATATAGGGGATTTTTTGGGGAAATTTCTATTTCTAACATCCTGTATGTGATTTAAAAAAAATTGTACGTGGGTGACATGTAAATGGATCCCTCTAACCGTTTCTATAATGAAAGGGAACAAAATTGTTTCATAAATAATTTTCGAAAAAAATAAAGTTTGATGTGGGTACTCTAAAAAGGAACATTTGGGGGGCGCGGAGTTCGAATTTTTGGCACGAGTTTGTTATACCGAAATATTTTGAAAATAGGGGATTTTTTTGGAAAATGTGTGGTTTTGACACCATGTATGTGAATTAAAAAAAATCATTTGTACGTGGGTGACATGTACGTGGATCCCTCTAACCGTTTCTGTAATAAAAGCGAAGAAAAAAATTTCAAAAATAATTTTCGAATAAAATTTATTTTGATGTGGGTACTCTAGAGAGGGCCGGGTATTTGGGCGCGCAGTTCGAATTTTTGGTCAAAAAAATCGCATAAGTACGTATATGTGACACGCGCTCGCTTCACGCTCAATATGTGCTACATGCTGTTCAGTAATCGATCAATCGATCGGGTCGCATTTCGGCCACTTTCGTAAAAATTGTCCTGAATCGCTCTAGGGCGATGTCGGTGTCGCCCGTGCCTAAAGATGTGCTAAGTCGCGATTTTTCATTAGCAGTTGCGACTGTTAATGCGATTTTTCATTCACTGCGAATTTAAACTGCTAATGTTAACCCTGCGTTACTCGCGCGGGGTGTTCTGAACACCCCACGCCTACAAATATATCAATAACTTTTAAATAAAATCGGCCAGGATGCCCCACCCCTGTCTACCTGCATGAATTTACTCCCACTAGCATGTCGTACTAGCAGGCCAGTATGCGTTTGATCGTTTCAGAGCTAGAACCTGCTTGGGGTGACGCTGACACCCCGCGAGTAATTGTGTAGTATTTTTTACCTGAGAAACTTAGATTAAGGTAAGCCAATTAATATATTTTTTATACATTTTATGGGTAATTACTTGTATTATTTACATATTATGGTATTTCTTGTATACCTAAATAGAAAATTTCTTTTCCGGAAACATTGACCCTTGGAAAATGGGACAAGATCGTCTAATTCGGATATATGAAAAAGTAGAAACGGACGATGAGCCGGCATCGGAAGATGAAATAAACAATATCGAAAGGGAGTCAGAAACGGAGGCCAATGTAGAAGTTTTCATCCATGAGTTTGAGAGCGATCAAGAGACAACAACAAATGCAAAACTATTCGTAAAAATGCAAGAAAAATATGTACTTCTTAAAACATATGAATTATGTGTGCAATTCTTGCTTGTAAAGGCTTTAACTATGTCCCGTATGATTTTTCTTTTGTGTTAATAATAGTTTTAAGTGAATTTTTGTTTAAAGTTTGTATTTACTGTATTTTACATTCGGCCTTAACTGTACCACTATTTTGTTAAGAAGAAATAGGTTCTAAATAAAATATTTATAAAAAATAAATAAATAACTTTGTTTGCGAGCGAGATTGTCTTCCGATTATCAAAATATAGCACTATAGTAACAAAAAGCTATAATAGCTAAAATATAATTTTTCGCTAACTTATAGCGATTTTTATTTTGGGGTGTTTATGACACCCCGCGAGTACTGGTGGCATACAAAGTAGGCGCGAGTAACGAAGGGTTAATTGCGAATAGACCGTTATGTTATATAGTGAGGTTAAGGCGTTGGTTATTATTGCATACAACGCGCGATGAGCTGCTATAGCACAGTTTATATCGTACCCGTACGGTATAAACACAAAAAGGGGGGTTATTTTGTGGGTATAAACTGTGCTTATAGCCCAGATAAATCCACACCAGATGCAAAAGATCGGCGAATTCCTCGCCAGCCAACTCTAACCTTGACGTGGCGATTATACGCGGCCTGCGCCAAATAATCTGGGTATGATTATACAATTGTTCTTCAAAATTAAAATAGTTGGTCTGCACCAATTAAATGAAAACGTGTTTTGTTGGTGGACTGGTTCAGGAAAAATAAAAATTTGCAATAGACATTTCTTTTTCCCAACAGGCGGTCATGGAAATCTTGTGTTATTATGGCTGCTGTGACTTTTTACAGAAATTCCTTTAATTCGCTTTAATGTATTAGACCGATTTAAGGTTATTTTAACATTGAAAACGTTTCTGTTATCCTAATATAGAGCTTCAAATAGTGAAAAAGTACATGCTACATTTGCCACCTGACGTCATACGCATGAGAGATTGTGTTAATTTGTTTATTTAAACTTAAATTTGATCATAAGGCATCGGAATCAGTTAAAATAACTAAAATAAATTGGAACTAACTAAAACTAACCGAAAGTTGATTGAACGACTAACCAAAACTAGCTAAAAGTAACCAAAAGTACCAAAACGAGCTAAAACGTATCGGAACAGGTTGAAAACATTAAAATAAATTAAAACTAACCAAAACGAGCCAAATTTTAAGGACTACCCAAAACTACAACAAAACTAACCAAAAACATTAAATTTGATTAAAACATATCGGAACTGATTTAAACGACTAATATAAAATGGAACTAGCTAAAAGTAACCGAAAGTTGATCAAATAATTAACCAAAACTAACCAAAAGCAAATAAAAGCATCAAAACGGGCTAAAATGTATCGGAACAGATTCAAAATATTATAGTAAGTTAAAACTAATCCAAATTAACCGAATATAGGCGATTTACCTAAACTTACCAAAAACAATAAAATTGGTTATAACGTGTATTGAAACTGGTTCAAATGACTAAAATAATTTAAAACTAACTGAAATTAACCGAAAATCGATTGAACGGCTAACCAAAACTAACTGAAAGTACCGAAAAGTACCAATAAACGCTAAAACGTATTGGTACAGATTAAAAATATCAAAGTAAGTTGAATTTAATCGGAGTCTGGCAACTAACTTAAATAGACCAAAAACATTTAAACTGGTTATAACGTATCGCAACCGGTTCAAATGACGAAAATAAATTGGAACTAAATGAAAGTAACCGAAAGTTGATTGAATTGAAAACTAACCAAAAACTAAAATTGGTAATAACGTATAGAAGCCGGTTTAAATGACTAAAACTAACTGAAATTAACAGAAAGTTAGTTAAACGACCAACCAAAACTAACCAAAAGAAATCAAAAGCAGCAAAATATGCTAATTTTCAACTAGTTTTAAATAATTTCAGTCATTTGAACCAGTTCCGATACGTTAAACCCAATTTAAGTGTTTTTGGTTAGTCACTAATATTCGGTTAATTTGTAATAGTTTTAACTTACTTCCACAGTTTAAATTTATTTCGATACGTTTTAGCCCGTTTTGGTACTTTTAGTTACTTTCGGTTAGTCATTCACTCAACATTCGGTTACTTTCAGCCAGTTTCCATGTATTTTAGTCAATTGAATAGGTTCCGATTCCTTATAACCAATTTAAAAGTTTTTGATTCATTTTAGTTAATTGCCAAAATTCGGTTAATTTGGGTTAGTTACTTATTTTAATACCTTTGATCACTTCTTATACGTTTTAGCTCTTTCTAGTACTTATAGTTACTTTTGATTAGTTTGAGTTAGTCATTCAATCAATTTTCAGTTAGTTTTAGCTAGTTTTAATTTATTTCAGTCATTTGAACCGAATCCGATACGTCATAACCAATTAATGGTTTGGTTAATTTTATTTAGTCGCCAAAATTCGGTTAATTAAAGTTAGTTTCAACTTAACTTAATATTTTTAATATGTTTCGATATGTATTAGCTCTTTCTGGTGCTTTTGGTTAGTCTTGGTTAGTGGTTCAATCACCTGTCAGTTAATTTCAGTTACTTTTAATTCATTTTAATCATTTCAACCAATTTCGATACGTTATAAACCATTTTAGTGTTTGTGGTCATTTTTGCTTAGCCCTTAACCGGTAACGTGCCGTCTATGAGACTGCAACCATTTTAATTTGTAAAGTTTTCTGGAAACGCGATAACTTTCCAGGCCAATGAGCTCACCTAATCTTTCTTCTATTGGTACCCCACTTAACACCAAACTCGTGGTAGATTGGGGATTGGGGTAATCGACCTTTGAGATAGGTATAATAGTTATTCTGGCGCAGTCCGTGAGACGGCACGTTCCGGTTTACGTAAGAATTTATCTCTACGGATAGTCATAGCAGGTCCATCAAAACGCGTCCGTTTTTTGCATATGCCGTAATTTAGTCATTATTAATCGCAAATTGAAGACAATCACATATCTTTAACATTATTTTTGTGCTACTTTGGCTTGTCAAAAATCTGTCTGTATATTTTAGTTTAGTTTGAATATCTACTATCTCATGGTCTTTTTCTTTAAGCTGTTCTGATATTTTATATAAAAATATTTAAAAAATTATGTCCTTAAGTGTCCTGTATACATATAATTAAACATAACTAAAAGGGTTTTCATTTTTCTTGCTGCCAAAAAGTGAAAGTCTCACAGACTGCACGTTACCAACTGTGTGCCACATTTTCACGATACCGGTTAAGGGTTAGTCAACAAAATTCGTTTAATTTGGGTTAGTTTTAACATTTTTAATCTATTTCGATACGTTTTAACCCGATTAGATGCTTTTGCTTAGTTTTGGCTAGTCGTTCAATTAACTTTAGGTAAAATTCAGTTAGTTCTAATTTATTTTAGTCATTTGAACCGGTACCGGTACCGAGGCGTTATAAGCATTTTTAATGTTTTTGGTTAGTTTTGGTTAGTCACCAAAATTCGGTTAATTTGTGTTAGCTTGAATTTACTTCAATATTTTTAATCTATTTCGATGCGTTTTAGCCCGTTTTGGTGATTTTGGTTACCTTTGATTAGTTATTTGTTCAATCAAGTTTCGGTAAAGTTCAGTAACTTTTAATATATTTTAGTCATTTGAACCGGTTCTGGCACGTTATTAGCAATTTTAATGTGTTTGGTTAGTTTTGGTCAGTCGCCAAAATTCGGTTAATTTAGGTTAGTTTTAACTTAACATTTGTAATCTGTTCTGATAAGTTTTAGTCCGTTTTGGTGCTTTTGGTTACCTTTGGTTAGTTTTGGTTAGTCATTCAATCAACTTTCGGTTAGTTTCAGTTAGTTCCAAATTATAGGTTTTAGTGCATTTTGACGCTAATAGTTAGTTTTGGCTAGTGGTCCAATCAACTTTCGGTTAGTTCCAATTTATTTTAGATATTTGAACCGGTTCCTATACGTTATAACCAAATTCAATGTTTGTGGTTTGATATCGTTAGTCGCCAAAATTTGGTTAATTTGGGTTAGTTACTTATTTTAATACCTTTGATCACTTCCGATACGTTTTAGCTCTTTCTGGTGTTTATGGTTACTTTTAATTAGTTTGGGTCAGTCATTCAATCAGTTTTCGGTTAGTGTTAGTTCCTTTTAATTTATTTCAGTCATTTGATACGTCATAACCAATTTTAATGGTTTGGTTAATTTTAGTTAGTCGCCAAAATTCGGTCAATTAGAAGTAGTTTCAACTTACCTTAATATTTTCAATACGTTCCGATATGTTTTTAACTCTTTCTGGTGTTTTTGGTTAGTCTTGGTTAGTCGTTAATCACCTGTCAGTTAATTTTAATTTATTTTAATCATTTCAACCAATTTCGATACGTTATAAACCATTTTAGTGTTTGTGGTTATTTTTGCTTAGTCAACAAAATTCGGTTATTTTGGGTTAATTTTAACATTTTAATCTATTTCGATACGTTTTAGCCCGATTTGATGCTTTTACTTACTTTGGGTTAGTTTTGGTTAGTCGTTCAATCAACTTTAGGTAAAATTCAGATAGTACTAATTTATTTTAGTCATTTGAACCGGTACCGAGGCGTTATAAGCATTTTAAATGTTGTTGGTTAGTTTTGGTTAGTCACCAAAATTCGATTAATTTGGGTTAGCTTGAACTTACTTCAATATTTTTAATCTATTTCGATGCGTTTTAGCCCGTTGTGGTGCTTTTGGTTACTTTTGATTAGTTATTTGTTCAATCAACTTTCGGTAAAGTTCAGTTAGTTTCAATATATTTTAGTCATTTGAACCGGTTCCGGCACGTTATAAGCAATTTTAATGTGTTTGATTAGTCGCCAAAATTCGGTTAATTTAGGTTAGTTTTAACTTAACATTTGTAATCTGCTCTGATAAGTTTTGCCCGTTTTGGTGCTTTTAGTTACCTTTGGTTAGTTTTGGTTAGTCATTCAGTCAACTTTCGGTTACTTTCAGTTAGTTCCAAATTATAGGTTTTAGTCCATTTTGACGCTGATGGTTAGTTTTGGTTAGTGATCCAATCAACTTTTGGTTAGTTCCAATTTATTTTAGATATTTGAACCGGTTCCGATACGTTATAACCAAATTCAATGTTTGTAGTTTGTTTTCGTTAGTCGCCAAAATTATTCGGTTCGTTTTAGTTAATTTTAACTTACTTAATTTTTTAACCTATCCTATAGGTTTTAGTACATTTTGGCACTTATGGTTAGTTTTGGTTAGTCCAATCAACTTTCGGTTAGTTCCAATTTATTTTAGTTATTTGAACTGGTTCCGACACGTTATAATAAAATTTAATGTTTTTGACTAGTTTTGGTTAGCCGCCAAAATTCGGTTCGTTTTGAATAGTTTTAACTTACGTTCATTTTTGTAACCTGTTCCGATACGGTTTAGCCCGTTTTGGTGCTCTTGGTTAGTTTTGGGTAGTCGTTCAATAAACTTTCGGTTAGTTTCAGTTAATTCCAATATAGTTTAGACATTTTAATCGATTCTGATACGATATAATTAAATTTATATTTAAATAAACAAACTAACACGATCTATCACGCGTATGACGTCATGAATGTGGCAAATGTAGCATGCACTTTTTGACGATTTGAGGCCCGATACTAGGAAAACAGAAACATTTTCAATGTTAAAATGCATTTTTAGATTGTCAGGTATGCAGAATTGATTATTTAAAACAAAAGTCCCGATATCATAATAATAGAAAAATTTCCCATATGTGGCCAATATTCTGGCGGACACTGTATAAGATTAGTTGGATTTAAAAATGGTTTAGCTATAACATTGTATCTGCCAGTTTTCAGATTTAATGGCATTTCGTGCTCATTCGATTTTAGAATATGCAATAATTTTGGAAATAAGTGTGCTGAAATGTGCATTAAACAACATTTATACATACCTTTCAGGATCGCGGGGTCATTTAAATAATGATTTTTCGCCACAGCTTCTAGTAGAACAATTTAAATAAAGGCACTTATAACCAGGCATTTTTAACAAAAATAAAATAAAAATTTATTATTTTTCGTAACGCTCTCGGACTAAACCAAAAGATTCGCGTGGCTCGCGTTTAGAATTACACTAGAGCTTGCCCTGACTATTTCTTGGGATGGCTGGCCATCCCAAGCAGGTGGGGCTTTAAACGAATCTTTGTTTCATGCATTAGGCGGGAGGTTTCGCATCTGGTGTGGATTTATCTGGGCTTATAGTACGAATAAAGCGTTTTACATATTCATTGCGAGAGTGTTTACCGTGTTACATACAATCACATTAAAACTAAAAATAAAAACGGCCGCCCGAGGCAGCTGCCTCACCCCTGGAGACAGGGCTACCAGTTTTATATGGCATGCTGCAGGCCGTTTCAGACTGTAGATTTAAAAGGGAATATTAGGGGATTTTATTGGCTGAGCAGGCATTGGATTGAATTAACCGCTTCGCTTATTTCACTATGTTTCCGTTTGTCTTGCTTTGAAAGTGTTCTTTGAGGAATATCAGTTAATGAACTTATTACATTATTATAATTATATTTATATGTTACTATATAGAAAACTATCTGCGCTGTGTATACTGTACAGGGTGGCTCGAATTCGTGTCTATGTATGGGGAACTCGATAACCGTAAGAGATACAGTGTCGGTCAAATTAAGGCAAAATTGCGCATTTAGATGCCTAACAATATGCCGTTTAGAAAGTTTTAAAATTCCGAGTATTTACGAAGATATCTGGAAAAAAACGAAATTTTGAAAATTTGTTTTATTTTTTTCCTGAGCATATTTAAAAACGGATTTCAAATTTAATTGCACTTTTGCATTGCCACTTTTTCCGCTCTAACCATGCGACGTTTCGTCTTCAAGGGATCATTATCAACTTTCTTTTTTAAATACGAACTTTAATTTTTTTTTATCGTTTTTCAGATGGTATTGGCGGTATAAATATAAGTATGTGTTTTATTTTTTTTTTAATTTTTATTATTATTATTTTATTTTTTTTATTTTATATTTATTTTGCTTTGGCGTAATTTTAAATAATTTAAGGTAGGTACTTTTGCAATTTTTATATTCTTAACCAATTAAAAAATGTATTTAATAGAGAACATCAACAATTTATCATCATACTACGTGATACTATAGGTACTTTGATAGAAAAACACACGTATTGGAATTTTGCTTCTAAATTAAAAATATAATTAATTTATAAGCAAAATTCCAATAGGTGTGTTTTTCCATCAAAGTACTTATAGTATCACATAGTATGATTGTAAATTGTTGATGTTCTCTATTAAATAAATTTTTTAATAGGTTAAAAGTTGAAAATACTTTATCTTTGCACTAAGCAACTTGTTTGAGTAATAGTTCATGGCCATATTCTCGTAAAAAATAATTTTACTATTTTTTATTTTTAGGGCTCCAATCTTCCACTTAATACAAAAACAAAATAAAATATTTTTATACAATATAAAAATTTCAAAAGTACCTACCTTAAATTATTTAAAATTACGCCAAAGCAAAATATATAATTTAAAAAAAAATAATAAAAATAGAAAAAAAATAAAAACATACCTTCTCATATTAATAACGCCCATATCATCTGAAAAACGATAAAAA
The DNA here is from genome assembly GCA_016904865.1 of Pissodes strobi. Taxonomy (NCBI): domain Eukaryota; kingdom Metazoa; phylum Arthropoda; class Insecta; order Coleoptera; family Curculionidae; genus Pissodes; species Pissodes strobi. Next base: position 73,923 of record MU182147.1, read on the forward strand.
AAATTAATGTTCGTATTTAAAAAAAGAAAGATGATGATGATCCCTTGAAGACGAAACGTCGGATTTCAAACTGGATACCATATTCGATAGAGCGGAAAAAGTGGCAATGCAAAAGTGCAATTCAATTTGAAATCCGTTTTTAAATAAGCCCAGGAAAAAAATAAAACGATTTTTCAAAATTTCGTTTTTTTTTCTCGGATATCTCCGTAAATACTCGGAATTTTAAAACTTTCTAAACCGTATATTGTTAGGCACCTAAATGCGCAATTTTGCCTTAATTTGACCGATACTGTATCTCTTACGGTTTTCGAGTTCCCCATACATAAACACGAATTCGAGCCACCCTGTACATTACTGTCCAATATATTATATATATTTGTTGGGTGTTGCTGTGTACACTTTGTACTGTTTTCAGTGAAGTGGAGGAATCTAGTTAAAGTTTACCTTGTGAGCTGTAATTCTACTTACTCGCTATAAATATTTTTTTTATTCTATTCATATAATTTAATTCATAAAAAGTACGGTGTGTGCTTACACCTATACCCCAGATAAACCCACACCAGATGCGAAACCTCCCACCTAACGCATGAAACAAGAATTCGTTTAAAGCTCCGCCTCCTTGGGATGGCCAGCCATCCCAAGAAATAGTCAGGGCAAGCTCTAGCGTGACTTTAAACGCGAGCCACGCAAGTCTTTTGATTTAGTCCGAGAGTGTTACGAAAAATAATTAATCTTTATTTTATATTAATTTGTTAAAAGTGCCTGGTTATAATTGCCTTTATTTGAATTGTTCTACTTGAAGCGGTGGCGAAAAACCATTATTTAAATTACCCCGCGAGCCTGAAAGGTATGTATAAATGTTGTTTAATGCACATTCCAGCACACTTATTTCTAAAATTATTGCATATTCTAAAATCGAATGAGCACGAAATTCAGTTGAATCTGAAAACTGGCAGATACAATGTTATAGTTAAATCTTTTTTAAATCCCACTAATATTATACAGTGTCCGCCAGAATATTGGCCACATATGGGAAATTTCTTTATTATTGTGATATCGGAAATTTTGTTTTAACCAATCTATTCTGCATGTCTGACAATCTAAAAATGCATTTTAACATGTTTCTGTTTTCCTAGCTACATTTGCCACATTCATGACGTCTTACGCGTGAGAGATCGTGTTAGTTTGTTTATTTAAACCTAAATTTGATTACAACGAATCGGAATCGGTTCAAATGACTAAAATAAATTGGAACTAACTGAAACTAACCGAAAGTTTATTAAACGACTAACCAAAACTAACCAAAAGCACCAAAGCGGGCTAAAACGTATCGGTTACAAAAATTGAAGTAAAAACTGATCAAAACAAACTGAATTTTGGCGACTAACCAAAACTAACCGAATACATTAAATTTGATTATAACTTGTCGGAACCGGTTCAAATAATTAAAAAAAGTGGAACTAACTGAAACTAACCGAAAGTTGATTGGACCACTAACCATAACTAACCATAAGCGTCAAAACGGGCTAAACCTATCGGAACAGGTTACAAAAATTAAAGTAAGTTAAAATTAACCAAAACGAACCGCATTTTGGCGACTAACGAAAACAAACCACAAACATTAAATTTGATTATAACGTATCGGAACCGGTTCAAGTGACTAAAATAATATGGAATTACCTGAAAGTAACCGAAAGTTGATTGAATAACTATAAGCACCAAACCGGGCTTAAACTTATCAGAACACAATACAAATGTTAAGTTAAAACTAACCTAAATTAACCGAATTTTGGCGACTAACCAAAACTAACCAAACACATTAAAATTGCTTATAACGTACCGGAACCGGTTCAAATGACTAAAATATAATAAAACTAACTGAACTTTACCGAAAGTTGATTGAAGGACTAACTAACCAAAAGTAACCAAAAGCACCATAACGGGCTGAAACGCATCGAAATAGATTAAAAATATTGAAGTAAGTTCAAACTAACCCAAATTAACCGAATTTTGGCGACTAACTAAATTTAACCAAAAACGTTTAAATTGGTTATAACGTATCGGAACCTGTTCAATTGAATAAAATAAATTGGAACTGGCAGAAAGCAACCGAATGTTGATTGAATGACTAACCAAAACTAACCAAAAGTAACTAAAAGCACCAAAACGGGCTAAAACGTATCGAAATAGATTCAAACTATGGAAGTAAGTTAAAACTAATACTAATTAACCGAACTTTGGTGACTAAGCAAAAACACTAAAATTGGGTATATCGTATCGGAACTGGTTCAAATGACGAAAATAAATTAAAACTAACTGAAAATTTGCCTTTTTTTGGTGCTTTTGTTTACTGTGGTTTGTTTTGGTTAGCCGTTTAACCAATTTTTGATTAATTTCAGTTAGTTTTAATTTATTTTAGTCATTTGAACCGGCTCCTATACGTTATTACCAATTTTAGTTTTTTTGGTTAGTTTCAATCAACTTTCGGTTACTTTCAGTTAGTTCCAATTTATTTTCGTCATTTGAACCGGTTGCGATACGTTATAACCAGTTTAAATGTTTTTGGTCAATTTAAGTTAGTCGCCAGACTTCGGTTAAATTCAACTTAATCTAATATTTTTAATCTGTGCCGATACGTTTTAGCCCTTTTTGGTGCTTTTAGATAGTTTTGGTTAGTCGTTCAATAAATTTTCGCTTGATTTCAGTTAGTTTTAAATTATTTTAGTCATTTGAACCAGTTCCGATACGTTATAACCAATTTTAATGTTTTTGGTTAGTTTAGGTTAGTCGCCAATATTCGGTTAATTTGGGTTAGTTTTAACTTACTTTAATATTTTGAATCTATTCCGATACATTTTAGCCCGTTTTGGTGTTTTTATTTGCTTTTGGTTAGTGATTCAATCAACTTTCGGTTACTTTTAGCTAGTTCCAATTTATATTAGTCGTTTGAATCGGTGCCGATACGTTTTAATCAAATTTAATGTTTTTGGTTAGTTTTTTTTAGTCCTTAAAATTTGGCTCGTTTTCGTTAGTTTTAACTTATTTTAATCTTTGTAACCTGTTCCGATACGTTTTAGCCCGTTTTGCTGCTTTTGGTTACTTTTGGTTAGTTTTGGTTAGTCGTTCAATCAACTTTCGGTTAGTCTCAATTAGTTCCAATTTATTTTAGTCATTTGAACGGATTCCGACACCTTATGATCAAATTTAAGTTTAAATAAACAAACTAACACGATCTCTCACGCGTATGACGTCATGTGGCAAATGTAGCATGTACTTTTTCACTATTTGAGGCCATATATTAGGATAACAGAAACATTTTCAATGTTAAAATAACCTTAAATCGGCATACAATAAAGAGTATTAAGGGAATTTCTGTAAAAAGTCAAAGCAGCCATAATAACACAAGATTTCCATGACCGCCTGTTGGGAAAAAAGAAAGTGAATGGCTTGTGCAAATTCTTATTTTTCCTGAACCAGTCCACCAACAAAACACGTTTTCATTAAATTGGTGCGGACCAACTATTTTAATTTTGAAGAACAATTCTATAATCATACCCAGATTATTTGGTGCAGGCCGCGTATAACCGCCACGTCAAGGTTAAAGTTGGCTGGCGAGGAATTTGCCGATCTTTTGCATCTGGTGTGGTTTTATCTGGGACCATACGACAGAGGTGAAAACTTCAGCAAACTGGTACTAAAAACTAAATATTTTTTTTTAATGGAAGCGTCGGATATCGATCCCTGTATCGCGGGCTAAGCGAACGCTCTATCTCTGAGCTGCAATCCCACGGATTTATTGCAAGCTCGATTTACACAGAACACATAAATGAGCATCGATCGCAATGCGGTCAAAATATGTCGACTTATTTTTTTTTTCGTTCGTTGCTGATACAATACATTAATCTTATGGCAAGGTTGTTGTATTTTTATTATTATTATTTTTTTGGTTAGGTAGAGGTAGGTGACAAAATAAACGAGAATGCCATGTACATAACATAATATACAGACGCGCGCGAAACCCTTAAAACTCTAAGCTTGACAGATATAAATTTTGAAAAAGGAGCATTTTGGAAATTTTTTTAAATTTAAGTTTGTGCTCATGCGATAGGTGATGCCAATTAGGATTTAAATCGAGTATGATGTTAAAACTAACAATTTTTGCAAATCTTTATCAACATTTTATTTATCTTACAAAAATACAGAAGCGGAATGCTCATGTGACTCGTGACGGTGCTGAGTGGGCCTATGTCAGTTAAAAGTTAATTTTTGTGTAACAAATACGCCCGTCCTCAAATAGGATATTTTTGGCACCCCTTCTGGAATTTTAGAAAAAGGGTATTTTTAAAATTCTGTATAGAAAAAGGGGTATTGTACCCCAAAAAGGGGTAGGTCTGCCAAGCCTACTTAAAACCTTATTTATAACTTTTTACCGATCATTAACAAGGTGTTTTAAGTCGCATTATTTTGACGGCTCCAAACACGTTTTTAGTTATACCGAAACCATGCCAGACAAGTAAATGGGTTCTGACAATAATCGTCACTAATTTAGCGCCCATTTTGCAGAAGAAATATTCGCTTTTGCCAGTACAGATCTTGTTTTTATGCTAAAAATTTTGCTGAATCTCAGGGCTAGACCCGAGAAGACCAGACGGCTGTTCTCTTCTCGGACTAGACTAACTTATGAATTTAAAGCAAAATATACAATCCAATCCATATATTTCATATATTCTTTATTTACAAAATCAAAATCTATAAAATAAAAGTAAAATATTAAATACGAATCTCTTAATATTCTAAAACGGTCAAGTAAACTGCTGAACATAAGTAGCCCATCAAGGAAATTTCTAATCAAAATTAAAAATAGATATTTTGGGTGATTGTATGCTTGGTTCGCAGGATATGTGCTGCCACTTGCATATGCATATGTAACCATGAAATAACATGTACAGGGTGTGAAATGAATCCGTTCCATTTTTGCAAGAGTTTGTTAACTCTGAGAAATGTTTCTCTTTATTTCTTCTCGCCAAAATAATCTTTGACAAAATATAAAAATAGCAATTTTTTATATCTGAATTTGTTTTCAATATTCAATTCCAAATATTTCATACGTTTTCGTACAATTGGCTTTTGCAATTATGTAACAAGAAAGAGTTCTTTGGTCAGACCTAATATGATATCATCATACCAACTTTGACAAAACTATACATGGTGTTTGTTTTTAATTCCAAAGTGCATTTTTGGCACATCCTGCACAATAAAAAAGAAAAGTATCATTTTAAAATGTGCTTTTTTTGTTATCAGGAATATCATATCCAAAATTTAGAAAGATCTAAAATCATTTTTGCCTTAACAGCGCCGTTAACCAATTTGTTAAAAAGTTGGCAATTTTAGTTAGGAATTGAGTTAATTTTCATGAATTATTTATGTAGATCTTGACTCCTTGAACAAAAAAAGCCACTGACAAAACTCTCAGGCATGAATAGTATTACTGGAGGTACAGCATTTCAAACTTGACAGTTTGCCCAAATGCCCACCCATTTTATATGAACTCACATTTAACAGACAATGGGTGATTTGAAAACTTTGTATGTGCTTGAAGTTTTGGCTGGCTGAAATGATATCAATAAAGAATTCTCCAAAATTAAATCACAATTTTTCTATGAAAACTATTAACCTATTCAGTTATACACAACCGTCAACTTTAAAATAACCCATATCTCCGAAATGGGGCATAATCAGCAGTTTTGCATTGAACATCCTTCATTTAGGGTGACCTTATCAATAATTTAAGAGAACTATCCACACTTTTTTTCAATATGGTCCCTGCTTTATGCTGTCCTTTCTGAACATGGGTGTTTTTTTGCAAAATAACATTTGGCTCTACTACAGATTTTTTCACATATTATGTTACCCTTTAGACCATAAATAGCAACAAGTAGCAAAATTTAGAATCGTGACCTTTTTTTGTGCCTAATTAAAATATTAAACTTTAAATTTGGATTATAAATTTCCTTGATGCACTATTTATGTTCAGCGGTTTATTGGGGAGACTCACAACTTTCAATTTTCTCACTGAGCAAATCGAGATTAACTAAATGCCTCATTGTAGGTCGACCATGTGGACAATTCCATGGCTGATCTATCTCTCCCATATGGTTGATGAGCCTGCGCATATCTGATCTAGATAATGACTTGCCTATCATCACACTTTTTCGACATGCCCTTGAGGCAAACATTGATCGAATTCTAGATGGTTTGCATAACACGTCTTGACTGGAGTCTTCTTGCAACATAAAAATCATTTCATCAATGTCACTTTTTCCAAAGATGGTTTGGTCGCTAATCGGGGTTGATGTTAAGAAGATTTTCTCACCAGATCCTGTATCCTGCCTTTTAAAAGCAAACCCATTTTTCTTAAACACATCTTCATGTTCTATCAAAGTGCATTTTGCTGCCGCGGTTAGTTCCAGCAACTTTGGCGTTACCAACTTCTGGCTGTCAATGACAGTATTCAGTTGTAATTGCTCAAAATTATATTTTTCATCAGTGGCATGTTGATCAACAATGAACAGGTCATCAAACAACTTGGTTATTATAAACCCCAAGTTGAACTGGCCTATAATTTCCATCTGAGAGAAATCTTCTTTTGATATATGCCTATTAAGTTCTTCTTCTGCTGCTTTATTAGCTTCTGGTGCAATATCAGATCTAAATTTCACTATGTCTTGGTGTGCTGAATTAGATTGTGTAACTAAATTTTTTTTGAACCTTTCCTTGATAGAATGAAAGTTAAGCTTTAGGGGAACTTCTCTTCTTTCTAAAGTAAGTTCTTGTGTGCTGTCAATTGTAATATCTGTGCTAGCTTCTTCAATGTCTATAGGATCATTACAATCCTGTGGATCATCTTCTTTTATCAGTCTGCAAGCAATCTGAACTAATGTTTCTAGCTTTTCATCAGCTTCCGCTTGACTGTCAGTAATAAGTTTTGAAGTAAAGTTTCTATTAGCAGCTGAGTCACCAGAAACAGATGTTTTCTTGAAAATGTCTACGATGCTTTTGTTGTCCCTGATGTTGCTAGTGTTTGTCTCATCAGATCTAGACCTTTTCTTAAATGTCTCTAGTATGCTTGAATTTCTAATATTGCCTTCAGTTAGGTTCCTTTTTACTCCCTTTTTTAGATTATTCCCATTAAATACGAGACTTTGAGAAACCTCAAGATTCTGCATTTTCAATACAGATGGAAATTCTTTAAAGGTCTCTAAAAGGGAAGCCTTAATTGCTGCTAACAAGATCTTTTCTTTCTCCAAAAATACTTGCCGTTTATCAGGAGTTATATTAACATCCACAAGGCATGATTTTGTTGCTATATTCAAATAAACAAATGGATATTG
>MU182147.1:97830-178306 GCA_016904865.1 Pissodes strobi
ATAGCAAAGTTGTAATTCTGTTAAGAACCCACGGGAAAAACGTAACAATAGTATGAAATACCCGTTTTTATTTTATGTATGTAGTGTTGTGATGATGAATATTTTGATGTGTTTCATAGTTCATTATGTTTGTCTTAACATTCAGCAGACATTGGAAGATATATAGGGACGGCACGGTTAGAATATTATACCTAACAAAAATGTCTCTGCAATCAGCTTTATAGCTCCTATTACACATAACTCTGACTGCCCTTCTCTGCAGTGCGAAAACACGATTTATATCTGCAGCATGCCCCCAAGCCAAGATTCCGTAGGATATCCTGGACTGGACGCACGCAAAGAAAACCGATAACGCAACCCTTTCTGAAACAGTCTGAGTCAGGACCCTGAGTGCATGCACCCCCGACGCTACCCGCTTACAGACCTCCCCAATGTGTGAGTCCCACTTCAGTTTGGAATCAATACTGATTCCTAAGATATTCACAAGTTCATTTCCTGGTACATCCAATTTACGTGTCGAGAGGAATATTTTTTGGGTTTTAGATGCATGCAAAAAGAGCCAACTTGGTAGGCTTTTTACGGGATTTGACATAGCGGCAGATTTATTCTGCAACTGCACAGCATTAGCATAAGTTCTTTGTTTGGTGGAGTTTTTTAAATATTCAATATCTTTTTTTATTTCTTCCATCATTCTTATCATGTAGGGCATCCTTGCCATTAGTTGTTTACATTCCTCACACAAAAATAACAATATCCTCTTTTGAAGAGGCATGCATCTTGCTTCAGATGTAGATATATTTATACATAATTTATGAATTTTTCTTAGACAAGAGTCACACTTGAAGTATTATTCACTCTCGCATATTTCTTGGCATTTTAGACATTTATCTTCATCCGGTTCATTTCCTTCCATGTTTGTTTATATCTTCTCTCGTAATCTGATTGCCAGCTATTCAAAACTTTATTTCTTAAAGCAAGGATAAGTGCTCGCTGCGCTTGGCAACACTGTCGATGTCCGCTGCTATATTATCACAGCTTATTCACTACCAGCTAGTCAACTCTGGCAGTGCCGTGAGCGGTTCAGTTCGACAGTCTCGTGATTTTTCAAGGCAATGTAATGACACGGAGCGAACTGATTTTAAAATGAATTTTAGACTATAAAAAAGCATATCTTAAATTAAACGAACTGTCAAAAGTATTATTCAGATGCCCAGACGTTTAAAACAATATTAAGTCATGGCCCCCTTGTAAAAGTTGCACTTGACTTTCCCAAATCAAAGGATGCCGCCGGCGCCGCAAGATGAGTAGCTGATAGTGAATAAGCTGTGATATTATTGTTTGTTTACAAAATGATTTTCATTAAAAAGTGGCACACAGAACGCATGACTGCTGTTAATTAATAGACCGGATGCGACAGTTTTTGAAAATTAAAAACACGAAAAACCTTACTTTTTATTTTCATGGCTTGGATTCTCGCGATGTTGTCAAGTCCAACTGCTCGCATATAAGTAAATAGTAATAAGTGGGTACTACTTGTTTTATACTTTTAAAATAGTCTCAGTTCGTCTTATACTTATAGTTTGAATTAGATTCCTTTAAAACTATTCACCCGGTATGAGTAAGCCGAGGGATAAGCCACTAGTTTCAAAGGTAATTATTGCTGAATCTTTGACAGATTTATAGTACCTTAATAATAAAGGATTATTTACATAATAAAGCTTCGAGTATTTGTAGATATGCTGAAATTATTTGTGATATTTACTATATGTTTAGAACCCATTCTCTGTAGTATTTGTAGATAAATTAACAATTGTAGGTAATGCATACAGAATTCAAGATAAAATGCTTAGTTTAATATTGTATGTAATCTGTATACAAACGTAATGAAGATATTTTTATGACGCAGAGTATAATTTTTCAAAAATACTTAAAAATTAGATTGATATTAAAACATTTAAAAGAATAGAACGCCGAATTTAAAATTATATAGCATTAGCTGAGTACAGCATCAGTGAACCACGAAAATTTAAACATCAACATTAGTGGTATATACCTTTGATATCTTTTCTCCTGTTAACAACTCCCATATTCAGTCATACACTTAATGAAGTGAATGAACTCTTAAATGATGGCTTCGAATCTATTCTTGTGTATTCTAAAGAGCATAACTTTCAAGGAAATGCAGATAAAACGCAGGTGTTACTGTTGTCTCCTGAAAAAGAAAGAGAACTATTGTAGGGAAAATTAAGGTTGTGACATTTGATAATGAAGATTAAAAGCTTGCATGCATAGCTAAAACTGTGGTGTATTATTACACACATTTACAGTTCCGGGGACATATTAAGAGTTCTAAAAAAGAGCCGACGTGAAATGAAGGTCTTATAAGTCAGTAGGCACATACTCAATTTTAAGATGCGAAAAAAAATTGTGTCAAGTTCTCATTATAACAATACCTATTCAATTATTGCAATATCTTATATTATCCTTGTCTGGATTTAGTATTAAAAAACAGAATTGAGTATATAGAAAATGTTTGTTGTCAGTTTATATTTAGCTTAAGAAAGTATGACTATGTGTCAGAAAAGATAACACAACTGGGATGGCAAATGTTGTCAGGCACTGTACTGTGTTTCTGTTAAAAACTCTGTTAAAAATAATTAAGTATTCAATAATTCCTCTATATCTTTCTGAAATACTCATCTACCATCCATCCATCCTATATATTGATCAGCTCTCTTTGAATAAAACTTCACTTACCAAGCCATTAGCAGGTACAACTCTCTTGATGAAAAAATTAAATTGTGTAATACAAGTAGGTATTCTAAGATCAAAGTACCATACATTTTCATTGTCAACCCAAGATACGTTTCTCTCTCATCTGTTTATTTCTTACTGTACGGTTAACTATTAGGTTTATTTTAGCTTATAGGAGTTAAGACCAATTAGCATTTGCCCAGGCAACCAACGTTGGAAGGATCGTAAAAGATCAACTTTTCAACTTTGCTATTTCCTAAAACATTCTCCCGAAATTTTAATCCGCATTTACCCCTAAACTGAGCTGTCCAACTGCTCTTCTAAGAATCACAAGTGATATAAGCCAAAGCCTGGACCTTGGACACATCTGCCCTCTTGTTTTAATTGATAGGACCAAGCCTTTGACTCTCTAAATATTGAGCAAATTATCATCATATAATATCTTGAGCAGCTGGTTCAAAAGCTATCTCATAAATAGAGTGCAGTCTATTAAATTTAACTTAGCCAATGATCTGCTGACATCCGACGGGAAGGGAGCTACCTCTGGAATTCCTTAGGGTTCCATTCTGGGTCCCCTTCCCTTTACGTTATACACCTCCGATTTTGAAGTTCTTAAAAATTGTTCCTATCACATGTATGCTGACAACCTTGAGGTATACATGGATTTCGCTCCTAAAGACATGAAGATTTGGACAGTATCTCGACTTGGGCTGCTAACAATATCTTATTAATCCCAGGAAAACTCAAGGGAGCAGGTTTCCAAAAATGACATTGGCCTTCCCAATCGCGCCATAAAGGTCAATCATCAAATGGAAAAACAAGGTAAAAAACTTAAGGTTGTACACGGTGATCATTTATAATGTCCCCCCCTCTTAACTTTATTCTTTTTCGCATTAGACAAAAATGTTAAATACAAAAGTTGTGCAGAATAATGTAAGCTATTTGCAGAATACATTTATATATATACAAGGTGTTGCAGAAATGAGTGGCAAGTGAAAGTTGCGAATATGTCGAAAACTATTACATTTAGGTATAGGACATGTTATAGAAAAATATTCAGGATTTTTAGGAGATTCTAAAAAACTAATAATATACAGGGTATTTCATTTAAAAAGATATAACTTTAACCTGTCACTCATTTCTGCAACACCTTGTATATATATAAATGAATTCTGCAAATAGCTTACATTATTCTGCACAACTTTTGTATTTAACATTTTTGTCTAATGCGAAAAACAAAAAAGTTAAGAGGGGGGGACATTATAAATGATCACCGTGTACATGGCTTCAAGCCGAAGATGTTATCTCTGACGAAAGCCTCTTCAAAAGGCATCCTTCCAATGGCAGCCAAGAAGCTGTTGACTGAATCTTTCGTTCCCTTTATTCCTGTCTATCTGGATGTTGTTTATGGGCTCTTCCTTATAAACTTCAATAAGTATTGAATCCAGAAGATACAAAATTCCTGAGCTAGATATGTTCAAGATCTAACTAGAAGAGACTGTCAGCCAACAAGTAACTAACGTTTTTGGTCACAACATGGTCAAGAGAAGGTTTATTCATGTGTTCCCTGATGCACAAATTGATTAGATACCAAACTCCTTATCTCTACGAGGCGATAGTAAGAACCTTCAATGAACATGTGAACAGGGTCTGCCGAAGCTGTTATCTCCGACTAAAGCCTCTCCAAAAAGCATCCTTCCAATGGCAATCAAGAAGCTGTTGACTGGTTCTTTTGTTCTCTTTATTCTTGGCTATCTGTTCTCTTTATTCTTGGCTATCTATGGGCCCTTCCTTATAAACTTCAATAAATATTGAATCCAGAAGTTACAAAACTCCTGTGCTAGATATATTCAATGTCTAACTAGAGGACTTGGACTGTCAACCAACAAGTAACTAACGTTTTTGGTCACAACATGGGCAAGAGAAGGTTATTCATGTGTTCCCTGATTCACAAATTGATTAGATATCATACTCCTTATCACTAGAGGTAATAGTAAGAAGGGGAGAGATCCATTCAGTGAATACACGGAATAGAGCAGCCATTCACATTCCAGGCACTGTCACCACTCCGAACTGTATAGGTGTTGTTTTTACTACTTGATTGCTCATTTGTATATTATTTTCCCTATTTTTTCTATCTCAGTATTAATACATTCATGACAAGAATCAGAGAATATGTTTCACATAATCATGTTCCTATTTAGATAATGTATAGGTACTTGTCTTTGTTTTCTTTAAGTGCGAATTAAAATACACTTAGTGGAACTTCTCACCTTTGCATATGTATTGTAAGTAAATATTTGCAGTACTTACTGTGCAATAAATATTTTTAATTTTTGACTTTGATAATGTGTGTGTCTGTTTCTGATGTAATGTAATTGTTTGGCACTTATGCAGCAGGAAATGATTATGTTGAAGAATAGCAATATGTTAAATCTCGCCTTTCCTATTGCATGGTGTATGCATTACTCTATTACTAAATAAACAACAAAACGCCTACATTACCAGTCGTCGAACGAGTTTGTCGAACGAGCCTGTGTCTGCGACACGGTCGACGTAGCGGCGGTAAGGAGCAGGCAAAATCAGCGAAGGTAGCGCCAGGTGAGCATGTGACGCGTATAATCAATCGAATTAATAGAAGCCGTTTCAAATAGCAATCTGTTCGCTTTGTCCCTCCTTTTATTTTAAGGCATTTAAATAACAACATTAATAACATTAACAGGTTTTGAATAATGTTGAAATAATGATAACATCTTAGTTCCTTTTACTACTTTTATGTTCGATAAGTAAATTAAATTGTAGGGTTTACCTAGCTAAAACTTTAATTTAATAATGTTATGTGACAACATTGCTCGCCCATGCCGCATTCCTTCCATAGACACAGTCTCGTCCGACAAGCTTTATGTATATATTAAAATTGTGTTGGATGTACAATAAAACCCTGTTTGCTGAATGTTTATATTACCCCTTATATATTAAGGATACCCTATATCTGACCCTGTTTCATGTCTTATTTGTAAGGCTGTTTATTGAAATAAATTTAAATTATTTATTTATAATAAGACCAAGAAATGAGTCCTATGTGAAGGGGGTTAGTATAATTATTAATAAAATAACCCTTAAGGGAAAAAGCCTGAATGAACCATTCCCCAAAATAAGTCAGTTTAAAGTAACAGTCTTAAATTCAACATAACTTAAGTATATTGAAGTAAACTTAAAACTAATTAACCTAAGTCAGATAAATGCCCATCACTATTAGCCGCTCTCTATCAAAAAAGCATGAGCATTACGCCCTTCTGATTATTATACTATTCCGAGTCGTCGTCGTTTTTAAACGAAGGGAGTTTCACCATCTGAGCTACGCAACCCTAAAAGAGCACAGAGAACTGCGAGCAAGCATCAAGCAGCCCTTTTCTGTTGCAATATTTTCCATTATTAAGTTTATTATTAGTTTTTTCATATTTACCCGCCATCCAAATGGCAAAGGATGGGTTACTGAAAGGTCCGACACATTTATACAATGCCTTTAGAGCAATTATTTGACAACAGCGTTTACTCATTACAATTTTAGTATACCATAGTGATGTGGTGTAACTAAAATTGTCAAAACCTTCAATTTTTAGTTGCCTACATCCTCCTTATTTCTGAATTACTAATTGGGCTTTCCTCTTTCATTCAGTATTGATATCCAGCTTACCATATATCATCATATATAGCTACAAGCTTGGCTATCTCAGATGTCCTACAACTATGACTATTGAAATGTGTTTGTTTCTTTTCTTTGTTTTGTCCCTTCCTATTACTTGTGCATTATTTTTCTTTGGTGAGATTACCTTAGTCGATCATACCACATATACCTAAACCTAATGGAACACGCAATGGTGTGGCATTTATATCTCCTAATTATAGATATATTTCAGTGTTTTTTTTCATTTTATAGAGATATATTATTAACCTAATTCTAGTTTAATTGAGCCTTCCTAATGCAGTATTAATATTGTTTATTCCACTTTTCACTAATTCCTACATACGTGGATATTCTTGGAACAGTTAGAGAATTGAAACATGGTCAGGAAAACTCACCAAAATTGCATATTTTGCATTAAAGCCGGAAAATTCTAGAACAAGCCTTAACAATGTTTAAAGTCAATAATTCGTGACAATTCGTCTGATTCTTAACATAAGTATGTAACCTATTTTCTATTGCATATTTGCCCTTTGGATGATATTATTTTAGCTATTTCGCTACCTCTAAATTATTTTAGAAATCTTATTTAAAGTGATATTTTAGAAATCTTCTTTAAACCATTCTCGTGACATATTTGTGACCATACAGCCAAATTCTGACAAATATAATATAATACTGTATAGCTAATGTCAAAGAATATTATAGTACACATTGCTAATGTCCAAAAAATATATATACCTATTTTATCAAACTGCGGCGAATTTAGGCAATTTTTATAAAAATAAATGAACTTTACATGAGATCGTTACTTTTGAGATATGTCGAAAGCATCCAATCTCAGAGGCTTCTATGAGATGAGAGAGTAGATATGTTTTAAATGAATTGCCAGATCAACACCAATGAATTCATGTCTCCTAAAGTGTTTATAAACCGTCCCTGATTTGTCATCGAAAAGTTAAGTCATCTATCTAGAGGATGTTAAAAGAATTTTGAAACGGCGAAATAGTTAAATATTACATCATCCAAACCATGAATTTGCCATACATAAAACGTACGGAATCTAGGTAAAATTGGACCTAATTTGGACACAGACGGACGACGGACTCCTACGAATGTCATACATTTTGTCATTGTCATTTGCAATTATTAGCAATATGTGTATAGCAGAGTTTTATACCCTAATACATAAAAATATGGGTTAGTTTGGGTTAGTTTATTCCATTTCTATATATATCTCGCAGCACATTTCAAGTATTTGCTTATGGTTTCCTTCAAATGGACATTATTCGAGTTCGTTACTATTGATATATGTAGAAAGCATCAAGTCTCAGACGCTACTATAAGATGAGAGAGTAGATATGTTTTAAATAAATTGCCAGATCAAGAAATCAACCGCCTTAATTTATATTTTGTTAACGTTTTTGTTATTTAATCCTTTAGGCAGCTAAAAGAATGGTTACATAATATTACATACCGACAATTTTGTAACTAATATTTATGGTACAAATTCCATTTAACGTTAGTCATGCTTATTATGCATACTTCGCTCTAATTACTGCTGGTTAATGCTAAAAATAGTTATTGTGAAGTAGTAAAAATGTTTATATTTACTGAATTTCAAACTTGTTTTGTCTTGGTCATTGCCAATTGGATATATGCCTCGGTATTTATAATATGAACTGTAATATCTAAATTTCTGTATTAACATCAAAATTTTACGTTTAAACGATTCAATCCTAAGATAACCTTCCATATTTGAACTTAAGTCAGTATCTATATTTTTCATTCATATATTATTATTATTATTATATCGGGGACATTTCACAGTCACAGGGCCAATTTGAGCCCGCCTGTAAAGCATTAGTGGAGGCATATCAACCTAATCCTCAGACATATTGAAAATACGGTCAAAGAAATTGCCTTTCAGGTTTCAAATTACAATGAGCATCCGAGCCCTTTGTTTTACCTGGCTTTGACATGGCCATAATTCTGTCGAATGGTTATGTCTAAGATTAAAAAGGAATTATAACCTCAATAGTTATAGTTTTTAACTAAACTGATCACATGTGGTTCGTAAGTTGTAAGGACAACTAACATTTTCAGCCAGTGGATTGGGATGCTGACAGTAGTCCCATGTAATGTTAAATTAAACAAAAGCTTCTAGAGCGTTCAGAGCTATATAGTATAATATAGATTTAAACTTGGATTTAAATCTCACAACCAGAAATTCCGACGAATTTAGTGTTCTTTCTTCAAACAAATTTATGTAGTGCGAGGAGGTTCCGGATTGAGTTGCTGTGGGGCATGTTTTCATTACCCCTCTAATGCCCTGACTGCCAAGTTGCTACGCTCTGCCTTATGCCATTTTTGCTTAATTTAGCTTACCAAATCGAAGGATGCATGAAGATTATCATGCTGGTTTTATTAAATTCTGCGGCGTGTAGATAGAGCTGCCGAAATTTTCCAAAAGTTCCTAGATCAAATCCTAGTTATTAGGAAAATGTTTTCAACTAACATCCTACGAACTTTTGGGTCTATTACCGTTTTTAAAGATACAGTTGTTTTAAAATGGGTGTAAAAATAAGATTGCGATTAAACTGAGCAAATTATGATAATCAACAATCAAATCTTTTTATTCCGAATTGTAAATAAGCTGTACTTTTGATAGACATTGCAGTAGGAACGCAATGGTGAGAGATATTAGATTTTGATGCGAATATAGTGTTTAAGTATTCAGCTATTATCTGATAGTTAATGGCGCTTAACGAATTATTTATAAAAATATACGGTATATACATATAGGTTTTAATTTAAAACGTGATATTTTCCAGAACAAGCTACAGATGGCACTTTAGCTTCAGAAAACTGGGCCCTGAACATGGAAATATGCGACATAATCAACGAAACAGAAGAAGGTCCGAAAGACGCGATGAGGGCTATAAAAAAGAAACTCAGCCAGAGCGCAGGAAAAAATTACACTGTGGTGATGTATACTTTAACGATACTGGAGACATGTGTAAAAAACTGTGGTAAGCGGTTCCACGTATTGGCTTGTAGCAAAGACTTTGTCCAAGAGCTGGTAAGACATTTTGTGTTTGTTAATTCCTGTATGTAAGGGACCTCTTCAATTCCTAGGAATTCTTAATAACAATATTAGGATTTTGCAATAAAATGTTATCACTTCAATGAAAATCGAACTCTTTTTGGATTCAAAAAGGTTGCCATACCTAAGCTTATAAGGGGAGCAGACAATTCTTGGAAGCTGTAATTCTAGCAAGACTGAAAGTAGTTCTCGCAGCGTATTTTTCACTTGCTTCTCGACAATAATCGACCAGATGAGGGCTTTAAGTCGAGAAATTTCAAAGCTCTTACGTTTTTTGTCTCAAATATCATCCGGTATAAATGTCGGAACTCTATATCGGATTTCAGCGATATTTCTTTACTTTCGGTCTGCAGTCAGAGGCCATCAATTCTTCGTATATTATTTACTTATTAATAAACCGAAAACCCCATTTTCCATACCTATGCTTATATTAAAACGGTAATTTAATATAATTTAATGTAAGGTGGCATTAATTCAAGCCATCTTTAAGTATGGAAATAATTATTAAACTAACAGATATCAGAAATTAATAAAAATGTAAGACAGCTACAAAACGTCATCCAACAATTCGCTTTTAAACACCCTATGGGAGCAACCGAATTGTAATGACTTCTCTATTGGGCTATTACTTCGATAGTTTGCACTGTGATTATCAATATAAAATAGATCATTACGTCTGAGCTGGTGATTAAAGAATTTGAAGCGAATTTAATTTAGTAGTGTGGGACAATCCATTATTCCATTCAAAATCTTGTAAAGAAAATAGAGATCACTAATTATCTTACGATGAGATAGAAAGGGAAAGCCAAGCTCACCAGACCCAAACCAGAAGACAAAATCCAGCAAATTTATGTTGAACCTTGTCAATGTTCTTAATATGCCTATAGATCTCACCAAAGAACAGTAAATTATGCTTAATGACCTAAATGATAATCCAGCAAATAATACAATAATTGTCATGAATTTTCTCAGCAACAGTGCACTTTTGAAAAAAATGGTATTGGACTTTTATTTTTATCTTAATAGGAGCTTTATTTTTTCTGTAGAAGGTTTTTCAATATTCCAAAATTTTTGTTTTTTTAACCCTAATTTTTGTATTTTTCAAGTACCCTGTATAACTAACTTATCCTTAATTTGGCATTGTCAAAATTAGTTTTTTTTTTCAAGCACCAACTTTTATCAAGAATAAATTTTTTGTTAAATCGATAATAAAAATCTTTGCCATATGATGCGAACTTTTTGAAAGACACTGTATAATCTGTTTGTATTCATACTATAACCTAATTGTCGTGGAATTTTATGTACATAATATTCGTTTTCATCTTGAAGGTAAAACTTTTGAGTCCCAAAAACGACCCTCCCACAGCTGTACAAGAAAAAGTTCTGAGTCTCATTCAGTGTTGGGCCTGTGCTTTTCAAGCAGATCAGGACTTGCTTGGAGTCAATGTGGTCTATAAAGATTTGTTGGCTAAAGGCATTGAGTTTCCGGCTACAGACCTTGATAGTTTGGCGCCTATACATACTCCTAGAAAGGTAAGGGAGATACAAACATAATTGGCAATATTAGACATTCTTAATTCTTGTTTTGGAACCAAAAGCATATAGCAAATAAGGCGGATATATCGTTTTAAAAATTATACCGATTTTGAGAGCTAATTGAGATGGTTGTAGTTATATTTTTCTTCCCCACTTTGTTATGAGGATAATTAAAAAAAATTACTTTAGTCATGTTGCATTTTTATGTAATTCATTGTACTAATTTTCTGTTAAAACCCAAAATACGCATTTTTCACTTGTTTAGTAGTCTTGTTCCTATTTATTTATTTTATTATCAGTATCAAAATTTTAATAGCCAGTAAATTTCAGAGTGTACACACGTCAGAAGAACATCTCTCGGCTCCGAAACCGCCAACATCCGCGCCCTCTCCTTCTACCAGCCCCATTCCATCATTGGAATCCCCTACAAGCGGTGGGGCTCTGACTCCCGAACAAAGGGCCAAGCTACAGTCTGAATTAGATGTTGTACAAAGTAATATGAGTGTTTTGGGTGAGATGCTAAGCGAAATTAAACCTGGACAGGAAGAGAGAGATGAGTTGGAACTTTTACAGGTATTTTTTTGTCAAGGATGTATTAATGTATATTAATCAATCAAATGGGTGAAACTACCCAAACCTTTTGGATTAGACTAAATTCGTGAATGTATGTATCCAAAACTATTCTAGGTAGAGTAACCTCCACGTCATGCTGCATAATTGTCAAATGTAAATATACTAAATAAATATTATAATATTCTGCGAAATAATTTATTAAAATATATGCTAATATGAAATATAATAATGCAACCAGAAAAAAGTTAATGCAGGAAATGGCTTTGTCTTGCATCTGACATATTCATTTCTGTAAATTATGATCTCGCCAAAATATAGACTTCATTTCAATTATTTCAATATGATATTAGGTTACTAAATAAGATGCAAATATAGGGGTAATTTTTTGTTTATTTGTAGGAACTGCACGCAGTGTGTCAAAGTATGCAGCAGAGACTTATGGAGCTCATATCAAGGATAAACAACGACAGCTTAACAGAAGAATTATTGCGTATAAATGATGATATGAATAATCTATTTTTAAGGTAATAATACCTACATAAGAGCATTGTGCTACTTAGAAATTACTTACTTTTTAATAAGTTTCGAATTTTAGTGCTATATTAATCAATTAATTAATGAAGTTTAGCGGTAGGTAGTCTAAAGGCAAGCCATATCCCCTTATATAGCAACAAAATCATGCATTATGACTTACTATAACTCCTGATAAACGGCAGGTATTTTTGGAGCGAGATTTAAAAGAATTTTATTTTATTTTAAAACGTTTAGAATCTTGAGTTTTCTCAAAATCTGGTATACATTGAAAATGATGTAAACAAAGGAATAAACCCAAACTAAAAGTAAATATGCGGAATTAAAGCATACTAGAGGCATCTCTAAGAAGAGATCTATATCTAAATGAAATTGGTAGTACCAAACGCAACAAAGGCATCTTCAAGAGGGTGACTCAAGTACTACAATAAGCAAATTAAACTAAATCAAAACATGTTACTGAGGTCAAGTGGAAGCTGAAATGCTAGAAATACTAGTTGAGTTGATTAAAGATTTATTAAAGAAAATAAGTGTCTTATATACTAAAGAACATCCACAGAATTGTGATAATCCTATAAATATTGAAGAAACTATCACATATTAGAATATACATCACACAGGATCATACTGAAATTTAGATCTGATATTGCCTCAGAAGCTGCAAGGCAGTAAGATTTTTTTCAGAAGGAAGTTAAAGGTCTATTCAGCTTTGATTCCTGACCAATATGTTACTGATGTTAAATATAATGTGGAGAAATTGCAGCTGAATACTATCATTGAACGTTACTGAAACTCAGCACAGCAGCAAAAAGCGGTGGTAGAATATCCAGATGCTTTTAAGAAATGTGTTTTTTAGAGGGAGGACAATTGAATCTAGCGAAAAAAACTTTCTAATCTCTATTGGAGTTGGGTACAGAACCATCTCCGGAAAATATATTACTAAAATAATTTTCGCGCTGCAGAAAAACCATAAAAAAGAATAATACACAAAAAAAAAACCTGAAAAAAAATTTGTTTACTGCCTCTTACTTAAAGGACTGAAGTAGACATGTCAACAAGCAAGTGCTCAAAAACTACAACTGTTGCAACTGAGGGACGCAAGATAGTTGGCTGCTGGATTGTCAGGTATGACCGGAAAAGGTTAGTACAGGGTGTAAACTAAAACCCTGCATTTTTTACAACATTTTATTTAAGGATATTTTTTACCAAAAAAGTATTTTGTTTATTCTTATATACACCAGAATAATCTACGATTAAATACAAAAAAAAACAATTGTTGCGTTTTTTGAAATTCTCATTTTCTTGGGATATACGGGGTATTTTCGAAAATATTGACATGGCATTACAAAAAATATCCTAAATCATTAGTGATAGTCCAAATCAAACTCATTGTGCTACATTTTTTATTATTTCTAACGCCCCTGTCAGGAAAAAATACAATTACAACATACAGGAGTCTGAAGAAGTTTACAGTAGGTTTCATTTCTAAAATTTCATGATTTTGAATATTTTGATGCATCGAACATTCAGAGCTAGAGAAAGTATAATAAAACTTATTTTTTTTTAACTTCGTTACTTGATTTACTTAAATTAGACTCTTTTACCGAACATTTTTTGTATTACACCCTAACCTCATTTTTAAAGAATTTTGCGGCGTAAAGGTTAAACCTAATTTTTAACAATATTGTAGTGTTTTTTTTAATCCATTTGACTTTTTAGAACTGAATGATTATTATAACGAAATTCTAGCATTTTTATGTCTATAAAACGGTTACTGAGACTACTGGTAGGTGGTAGGGTTTTATTACAAATTTATATTTCTACAGGGTTTGTACGGTTAATGGTACTTTAACCGTTCCCGGCGAACTCAGCAGCAGACCTTTGAATGTGGTTACTTATATAAGAGGACATGCTCTATCGTCTAAAAATATTTTTAGCTATACAGTGTTGCCGATTCTATTAAAAAGTAACGGTAATTTTTATATTTTATATACACCCTGTATATTGTTACATTTTTGGGTTCTACTTAACATTATAATACATTGTACCAAAATTTAACTCTTGTCACGATACAAACAATTAAAGATAGTACCAATAGAATTACCGAATTTGGTACTCGTGGTAACACCCATATGGTACCACCTCGTACCATCGATCGTGAGACACCCTGAATATGTAGGTTGTACCCAAAGACATTTAATCTAAAGAGACGGGACAAATGGTTCTTTGTTTTCCCCCAACATTGAATCACATTCTAAGGTCGATAGACGTAGCGCTGCCAAAGTTTACGAGTTTCTGTAGGAAATGACCAGGAAATAGCCAATAAACTAGTAAAAAAACGAGACACCGGACCTATTGATTTGTTTTTCCGATGCTGTCATCATATTAACATACTTTTTTCATAATAAATTATAACACTAAATAGCTATTTTCCCCGTTTTTGATCCATCACAAACCGGTTCTGAAGTTCTTACTTGCCAATCTGGCAATGCCGCTTCCCTTAGTCCCGCCTTGTTTTACCCCCAAAATATTTATAGTATGCGCGTAGTAAAGTAAGTGCAGCAATAGATTGAGAGCATTGAAGGTTGACGACCGACGGCTCTTCGCCATTCGAAGTATATCTACTAAGTTGGTAAAGTTTCAAAACCAGGCACTGCTGTAAATAAGTTTATCTATTTTAATTATATTATATACCTAACCCGGGTACTTCCGATGTTTAAAATAAATAAAACATATATTTTTAAGTAGGTCTGATTGTTTATTAATAGCTTTATAGAGATACCTTAACAATTTGCTGATTTAGCAAATCTATATCAAGTACAGACAATTTGATTGATCTGCTCTAAATAAAGTCATGTTCCAACATTACTAAAAAATATTCTAGACTTAATCTTTTTTACAAGCTTTTATTTACTTTCACCTGTGGGTGTGTCTGTAATCAAATCTTGCAAGCTGAATTAGAACTACTTCTAAATGTCCGATTGACTTGAAATTTGGTACACGTTTATAGTTCCGACGACAATACAATACTATAATGTTAAGTTTACACCTCCTTTCAAGGGTAGGGGAGAGGAGCACTACTTACAGTATGTCCGATTTCGTTTAAAATTGTTATGTGGGGGTTTTTGGGGACACAATATGAATTTTTTATCAGATTTTGAAAGTTCAAAATGGCGGATTCAACATGGCCGATTTTGGGTTAAATGTTACAAGTCAATTTTAGCTGACTTCTACTCTTCTTCTGCATATTCAATTGGCTTCAAATTTGGTATGCGTTTGTAGTTCAAATGAAAATATAAAACTATGGTGTTGCTTACACTCAAACCCCCCCCCCTTCCTTTAAAGGTTAGTGGTGAGGGCACTACTTAAAGTAAAGTATGTCCGATTTCGTTTAAAATTGGCTAATACAATTATTTAAAATTAAACGTATTTACTTTATTAAAATTATTATTATGATGGACTTACATTTTCAAAGTATACGCCTATGAACTGTCCTTGCTTTCGCTCAGGCGGGCGCGGGCAACACTACATTTAGTAGTGGGGACGAAGTTTGTTCACGGCGAGGAATCGGCCGGGATAAAAGTTTGTACGCGATACATAAAAATAAAGGAGGCGGGCAATCGTTTTGTTGATATTTGATGCAAGATTTTGTATTTTTATGAATGAGTTGTCGGGTCTATTTAGTTTAAGTGTTTTTGGTTGTACCTAAACATTTTTACACACCTAACACAGAGTATATCAAAAAACACCACTCGTAGAATTGGTAGACGTAACCAACGTTAACAGTAAAAAGGAGCTAAAAATCAATCTGATGCCCAACAATGTTCGGCAAAAAAAACTTAAAGATGTAAATGGTAGGCATCAGACCATAACGAAAACTTATGAAATAACAAACTTATAAAATAACTAGGTAACAAAAAATTGTGGCCACGTTAAGATTTAGTTGGCCCTCCACGAATACGAATAATTTCACGGCATCTCCGAGGCATGCGTATACTGAATTATTAATTAAATCTTGGGGTATGTTATGCCATTCCTCTTGTATTGCTTCGGAAACTCATTTAAAGTTTCTGGAACAACATCTCTAGATCTCACTAATAATTTTAAATGAGACCGCACATGCTCTATAATATTCATATCCGATTGGCCTTTGCAGGCCAATCCATACGATTTATATAATTAGCCTGTAAAGCTTCCGTCACAATTTGCGCTCGGTGAGGCCGTGCGTTATCGTCAACTAAAAGAAAATCATGGCCATAATTTGTGGCAAATGGTACAACAATGGGAAGTAAGATATCGTCTCTATTAACTACAGCATTAACTGTTTGCCTGGTAATGAAAATGTCAGATTTCCCATTGTATATTACCCCCGCCCAAACTGTGATACCTTCTCCGCCAAAGGCTTCTTGAGGTGCCATGTTGTTTTTTTCAGCATTCCTTTCATTCGGCTCTCTCCAAACAAAAATTCTACCATCCGAATGAATAAGATTAAATCTTGTTTCGTTGCAAAAGAAAACGGTTTCTCCACTGATTTATTGTCCAATCGCGATGTTGCTGAGCCCATGCTAACCTAGCTGCACGATGACATGGCAGCAAACGGGGACACTTCGCTATCCGTCGTGCTCTAAGAAATGTGTTTGATTTTATACAGTGGGCTGTATAATTATTGAAACCCTACTTTTATTAATAAATCCCTTTCATATTACGAATGATTTGAGAATTTTTTGAATGAGATATTTTTTAAATGTAAAAATTGGACCTTGAAATTTAAGGCCTGCTATGATAAAAAGTTCTACTTTAAAATGTTCTTCTTACAGTTCGATCAGAAACATGTATTCTAGTTGCACGACGATGATCGTCATCCAATTTTCTGGAGCACTTCGCACGCAGCTGGTGCGTGTGACGTATTAAATTTATGTCTGTTCTCCCGCTCAAATTTCTTACCCTTCTTCCACCATGCCCATATGTGTCAGTTCCCGTAGTTTCATTAGCTTGTCTTTAGCCGCGAAATTATACTCTGGTTTACATTATATAAATTGGCAACATCTTGCTGAGCCATGCGTTGGTTCAAGAACCTAAGAGCATTTTGCCTTTCGGTCACAGTCTTGGAATAGTGTATGAATTAAATAAATGAAATATACAAAATAAAAATTAATCAAGGGTAAATATCACGAAGTAAAATATAAGAAAACGTGTATAAAACGGAACATTAAAATATCAAAGAAGGAAAAAAATATCCGAATAAACAACTGTTCGTTTCCATGGTCTTCTTTTCATGACAACGACTTTTAGCAAAATAGGTTTTCATAATTTTTGTCATTAGTTGGGAGTGTGCGATATACCATTTGATAGCTCTTACAGCATAGAGAGCATGACGAGTACCAAATTCGGTACCTTGTTTGTATCTTGACAAGAGTTAGGTTACAATTTAGGTACAATGTATTATAATATTAAGTAGAACCCAAAAATATAACAATATACAGGGTGTTTTATATAAAATATAAAAGTTGCCGTTACTTTTTAATAGAATCGGCAACACTGTATAGCTAAAAATATTTTTAGACGATAGAGCATGTCCTCTTATGTAAGTAAGTAACCACATTTTTGCAAAGGTCTGCCAGGAACGTTTAAGGTACCATTAACCGTACAAACCCTGTAGAAATATAAATTTGTAATAAAACCCTACCAGTAGCACTAGTAACAGTTTTATAGACATAAAAATGCTAGAATTTCGTTATAATAATCATTTTTCAGTTCTAAAAAGTCAAATGGATTTAAAAAAACACTTTACAATATTGTTAAAAATTAGGTTTATACCTTTACGCCGCAAAATTCTTTAAAAATGAAGTTAGGGTGTAATACGAAAAAAGATTTCGGTAAAAGAGTCTAATTTAGGTAAATCAAGTAACTAAGTTAAAAAAAATACGTTTTATTATACTTTCTTTAGCTGTGAATGTTCGATGCATCAAAATATTCAAAATCATGAAATTTTAGAAATGAAACCTACTGTAAACTTTTTCAAACTCCTGTATGTTGTAATTGTATTTTTTCCTGAGGGGGCATTAGAAATAATAAAAAATTTAGCACAATGAGCTTGATTTGGACTCTATCACTAATGATTTAGTAAATTTTTTGTAATGTCATGTCAATATTTTCGAAAATACCCTGTATATCCCAAGAAAATGAGAACTTCAAAAAACGCAACAAATTGTTTTTTTTTTTGTATATAGTCGTAGATTATTCTGGTGTATATAAGAATAAATAAAATATTGTTTTGTAAAAAATATCCTTAAATAAAATGTTGTAAAAGATGCAGGGTTTTAATTTACACCCTGTACAAACCTTTTCCGGTCATACCAGACGATCCAGCATCCAAGGGTAAAATCTACATACATTGAGCAAAAAAAACGCCGCAAACCGCGTTTTTTAAAATATCGAACCTTAAGGATTCCCCAAAAAAATTACGTTATGCACTTCGAGTGTCCAGCAGATTAGATGCTCTTACAACATCCCGCTCTCTAGTACCCTAAGTTCTATAGTCATAGTCAACTATTCAAATGCATTTGTTAAGTGTCAATAATGATTCTAGAAACTTCTTAACTGAATTAATTTATATTTTTAGGTACAGTAGGTGGGAGAAGAATAGAGTACCTCAAGGGCCTAGTGCTTCTGAGGTGGTAATAAAGGCGATACCACCTACATCTTCAGTTAAGCCTATGTTGAAAAATGACGACAGTCTTATTGATTTGGACGATGACGACATTACTGACTCAGTTAAAAAAATAGGTATGAAATTCGATTTGCTACGGCGATTAACATATTTGTATCTTATATTTAATTTTCTTTTTTTTGTAAGTTGGTATACTGAAAAAACGTGAAATTCTAAGTAAATTTTTGATTTAAGCCATACAGAACGATTTAAAAATAACAGGATAATTCTGCAAGGATACTCCTTCAAAAAAACGCTCATATGAATTATTCAGTTGTAAATTTCGATAACCATTTTGTATGGCTGCACCTAGTATTCGCCCGTTTGTTGCCATTTGATCGAGTTAGAGTAGTACTCGAGCATTGTAAATTTTAGTGGATCTTTTGGCATTAATATTTATATAGTTCGCAAATGAGTCGAAGATACACCAAGTTCTAACTTGATGTACCTTCTTGAACTCCAATTTGAATTTTGTCAGAATCAAAATTATCTGTGTACAAATTCTCTGGTAAATTGCAGGGTGTAATTTTCAAAGGTCTATTTAGAAATGATCTACCCACCTTGCAGAAAATTGACCTTTTTTTTAGACTTCAAAAACATCCCAAACAAAGTAGATATAATGTTAAAAAGGTGCAGTCTATAATTTTGCAAATTGTTTGGGCTATTATGGTTTGCATTGCTATATCTATAAGTATGGGTTCATAATTCAGTATCTTCATCAAACCAAACGTTTTTGGATGAGCCCTCGACGTCTTTCAAAAATCCCTCAGAGAGTTATAATTTGTAACATCGGATTGAAGACGGATTTGTCCCTGATAATTTTTGGGCGTCTGAATCAGATAAAATTGGGTATTGCCATTAAGAAATAAATGGCGAATCGCGTTGAAACTGGTTTTCAAAATCATTATCAAAACTCGAAGAAAATTGGGTGATTGTTTTGGACATTGCATCATATCACTCAACAAAATAGAAATAATACCTACTTCTATGAAAGCTAGAAACAAGACTGGCTGCTTGCAAAAAAATTCGCTTTTGAGGACTCGTTTATAAAATTAATAATCGAAATAAATACGTTTATCCATATATGCAATGCTTTAACTCGCATACGTATCAACATGCCCCAACACAAGAGCAACTACTTTTCGACAGTCCCTTGTAAACAATTTTTTTCCTCGAGTATTCCGGTAATTTTTTCCCACTTACAGAACTCTGCTACTCTTAATCAAAACCGAATAACACCGCACTCTTTCTCCTTACCGCGAGTGCTATATCAGCGGCATCAGCTAAAGGGTAAAAGTGCGAATTAGGTAATAATGATTTAAGAATGAAATATAAACATAAAAAGAACCAAATAGTTTTAGATAGTTGGACTCTCCATCATCTGCATGTGTTATATAAAACTATTATTGATTAAGGCTCAGTTAATCAGCAGATAGGATTAGGGTTAGGAAATTGTATTTAGCAGACATACTACCGACCATTACTAATATTCCCCTATTAAGCCCTTTCGGTACTTTAGCATAGATTTTTTTAAGAGAATTCAGGTCTGACTGACATTTAGCTTTAAAGCTATTCAAAAGAAGTTTAATGCCTCTCGAAGAGTGTTAAAAGTGGCCTAAAAAATAGAGTTTTTGAAGTTTTGAATTCAAACCTGCAGGAGGGTTTTTGAATACCCCATATACCCGGTGAACACGCAAACATTCGAACTCCTATAATACTTCATAAGGTATTTTAAAATGTCAGCTCAAAAGACCTTTTGCCTTCTGTTCTTGTGTTGTAATTATAAATACAGATCGTCTGTCAACATCTGACTGAAGATTAATTCAGGCCCTTACTGATAGACGTTATGCTATTGGCTGTTATCCCAAGATTACCTTGACAGCGGTGAAGGCATTGATTGAGTCGCCGAAGGAAGAGAAACCTTGGCAAGTAGAGGGCTCGATAACCTAATCTACTTGGTACCAAGTGGATTACAGATGAATAATAAATAAAGTGTATATATATCTAGAACAGATATATATTTGAGGAATCAAAAATGACTTTCCGTGCGCCTCCATCAAAGGCAAACTAGCCTCAGAAACTCCCAAGTAGTTAGATGTGGGTAGTGTGTGTGGAGCACAAGAACAAATTAGTTTAACTCATTCTCCTCCGATGCTTTCGAGTGATCTCTTTGGAGGTCCTAACACTTTTATCAGATACTCTGCAGCGGTCTTTGGATCAAACTTGGAAATAGCATTTTCCGAAATTCTGTCCGTCTACTCAGACATGTTAAATAATAATGTAATCTACTAAATTGCATAAGCTACTAAAGAAATATCACCCTGTCCTAAGTTTGAACTTGAACTTCGAGATTGTTATATAAACATTAAAGGCAAACTATAAACAACGGGAGCGACTTTCAACCTTAAGCAAGCAATGGTCAGCAGTTTTTATAATATAAATACGCTACCGAACGTTCAGTTCATCAGACTTTGTTCTCACCGCAACCAGCTCCCATGTTAACTATACAGCTGCCTTCGGGGTCTATCCGCTCTTAAGCTTAGCTATACAGCTGCTTTAGGTTCTCCTCCTCCTACTCCGGTTAGTCATTTGACGACTGCTAGGACCAGGGGTTTCACAACCACCGTAGTAAAGTCAAATCAAGAAGTTTGTCAGAGTTCTGAGAAAGACAGGTGTCTAAATAGTCAGTTAAAAAGTTTAGTGCAATATTTTAGTGCTCTTAAATAAAACCCAACTCTTAAGAAAAACTATAATTATAAGATAGTAAACAAAGACCTATAAACAATACCTCAAATCGAGAAAACATGCGTACCTTAGTAATCGGGTATAATAGAATCTCATTTTTCTGACCAATAATCGTTGTTAAAGTTTTTATCGTTAATAGATTGTTATTGTTATAAACCAAAAGTGCTTACTTTATCATCTCTTCTTACCCAACGTAACTCGGCCCCGGCGTACATCAGTTACCCCCCGGCACGCTAAACAAGGCGGTTCTTCACGAATAGAACATATAGTGGTAGATTAAGGGAAGCGTTGAGATCCCGTCATTGTACTAATCGCGTCGCGGCTCTTCTCTGAGAAGTTATTCTTGTAAAAAACGCGACAACGACCAAGACTATTCGTGACAGTAATAATAATAAAAGCGAGAACCTACAGAAGACGGTTAGAGACCGGATCGGCAAAATTTGCTCCATTTTTATATATTTTTGCTTAGGTCCATACTATTTTAATATACCGCAATACTATTATTTTATTGAAATAGAAAGTTTTTATATGATTGGAGCATAACAGAACACATTTTAAATAATTTCTAATCTATTCTTAGCAAATCATATTTACAGAATTTAAATCGTGAAAATGTCTTGTTTTTAAACTTTTATATGGTTCTTGGTACGACCCTGTCTATTAGTAGTGGGACGGCGGAGTCGGTATTGTTCACGTATTCCAGACCTGAATTTGTTTACACTCTGCTTTTCTTTAAGGTGTATAGATGGAAGTTTCACTTCAGCTTTTTCATCGGGCAAGAAACGATGAAGTAATATCTGAACGTTTACATTTTTTGTATTGTCTCAGTAGATATTGTTAGTTAATGGGAAAAACTCATTTAAAAAAAATAACCTACATTAATTGATATATTTCATATAATATCGGTACTTATTGTCTTCATGAATCGTTCTGCGATGCGACGCCTGTTAGTATAGATTGCAACGCGCTTTCTGTGTAATGAAAAAATTACTATTTTTTTTTTCAAGAAAAATTAAAAGATGTTCTTTAATGCTCGTGGAGCCATGACGAGTTCCACCGAGAGTAGTATTAATATTCACTTACCGATTCAACCAGATCCCCTTCATTAAACTAAACACCCGCCAAGATCGGAATCAAAGGCCCTGTAGCAAGTTGTAAGGTGTGCGCGCAATTTGCCCGCTGCTCCGGAGAGAGGTTCTTTGGGCACCACTGAGTTCGTTACGGACCAAACTGGAGATCCCCGCGTTAGTCTGGGAACTTGCTGCAAGACCCCGGTTCCTTAAGATAAACCCTGCCAGCAAGAATCGCAATAAGGGGTGGAAACGCCTACGACGCCGACGGTCTGGACAAGCTATAACTATAATTAAAACAGATTGCGCAGCAATTGTTCCCACACAGGCACGGATAAAATTCACCATACTGATAAAATAATTATAATGATCTAGATAATAAACGAAAGGCACTAAAATTAAATGAAAAAATCATACGGCAGGAATTAGACAAATAAATGGCCTGAAAGACCCTACAATATTATTATTCAGTACATAGAATAACTCTTACCGAACTTCAATAATTCAAGTTAAAAGTACAAGTCCGGTCCACATATCGAACCAAAATCACTAAATTATTCTTAAATAAAACCATCGTACTAGACGAATTTGAGTCACATCAACAGGATAGCGTGCCTACATCTTTAATTTAACCAAACGAGCCTAAAGTTCAATAAAGCAACGACTACGGATGAACAAACGCCAAAAATATGTACTCTCAATAATACGCTATGATCGGAGGCCTCCCTTAGTACTATATCTAAATATAAACCGACTGCACTAGCTAATTATCACCAACCAATTTCCCCGGTTTAGTGTCTAATTTAATAATTAAAATAAAAAAAAAACACGCAAACCATTAGAGGTTAATTGCCGGATCAAGTAATAAAATCAACAAAAAAAACCGTAATCCCCCAATGCATTGATTCCAACTTTGGTGGCACAATACATTCCCTGAAATTAGTGGTTTAATCAAAAATTGCCGAAAATCTAAGTTACATTTGATCGGAAATAAAATAAAATGATTAATTCGACCGTTCATAAAATCCCAGTAGCAAATAGACAACGACTAACTTATTGAAATATAGAATTCACGAGCCTGAATTACTCTCGTATCAGTTTGACGTAACACGAATAATCTAACAGTAATGAAAGAACTATTAACTCTAATCGCCTCTTTAATTAGGATGACGTCACACCGAAATAATTTAGCTTAATTACTCGGATCAGAAATGAATGAAAAGTGAAATAATACAATAAAAAGCAGTCAAATTAGACCCGAAAAACGCAAAACATCTGCTATTAGTAAAGAAAACTCACCTCTTTAGACGGATGGCAACAACCAATCAGCACAAAAAAACGCCAAACACTCAAATAGTCGACTTCACCAGAGAAAAACCGTTTCAGAAATCCTCGCTCCGCGAGACTCCGTATTTTTACAGCACTTAACTGAATCAAAAACGAATCACAAAACCAATACGGGAATATTTCCGTGGTCAGTCGAAAAAATCCACCGTAGTTTCCTCGGCGTACAACAAATCCTTAAATCGACTAACCAGCTAACGGTTTCTTTGTGAAAAGGAACTGTACCTTTTCAGGCTGAACCAGTCGGCCCTTTCACGTCCCGCAGGTCGCAGCCTCACGCAGAAAATTTTACCGCGACGTTCCTTGTCGCTCCAATCAGAACGGCTTTCCTAAGACAAGCGCAAGGGAAGGGATAACAAAATTTTACCTTTCGTACTACGTACGAGAACATGACTAGTACCGGGACACATCAAAACTTACTTATAATTAATGACCCAAAAACGGAGTGTTACAAGATGCCTTGGAGTGTCATTTTGATAGGCTATCGTTGAACCAATCTGCCCATCTCAATATGAGATTTAAATTATTTAGGAAGCTTAATATAGATCTTAAAGGAAGGAGTGTCTCAGAGAGGGCGCACGCAGTTAATTTGTATGCAATAAACTGTTGTATAGATACAACTTTGCAATATTAATTTTGTAAAGTGTATGTATTGTATACAGTGTGGAAAAAAAATACGGACTACCCTTAATAATTACACTATCTTTAGGTTTTATGAGAAACGCTCGAACACGTCAATTTAGTTTTTCAGTTACCCACATTCTGACTGAATTCATTTGTTTTTTTATTGATACCTGTCAAAAATATGACGTCATCGACTTTTTTTTTAAACGGCAATATATGGCATGTGATACATTATTTGAAAGGTCTTTTCTCACTCACTATGTTCCTAGATTTTTGGGTGAATCTGTCACGCCGTTTCAAAATGGCGACCGTTCAAAAGTAAAAATTATCCTAAGTTAACTCCCAGTAAAAAGAAATCTCTTATTTGTAAAAAAAAAACTAATAATCAATTGTCAATCACACTAAGAGAGTTCTAAGAATGTATCATTCAATGCCTGTCCCATTAAGTTGTTTGGCCTGAGCTTATTATTAAATCCATCGTGGAGAAATAAATTCGATATCTCAATGTCGATGTCGTCGCAATAATAGTAACTGTGATCATAGTAAGCTAAGACAAATCAAATAAGCAAACAAAAATTATTGTCAGTTTTGCAAGTGCTAACATTAGTAAGTTTTTACTATCATTGCCTTGTATTCAAGTTTTTTTCTTTTTATAAACAAAAAATGTCGCTCAGTGAAAAAGACCGTATTGAAACTCTTATGATGGTTGGTTACGGAGATCGTCGCAGATCTACTAACGAGGTACGTGCACTTTTTAATCAAATTCAGCCAGACCGAACGCCAATTTCGCAATCCACCATTTGCAAGATTTTTAAGAAAATATGAGGAACATGGCCATGTTCAAAATTTACCTAAAAGTGGAAAGCCGAAGGTACATGAAAATATTCAGCTTGATGTCCTATTGACTGTTGAAAAAAATCCGCATAGTGCCAGTCGGCAAATAGCACTTGATATGGGATTAAGTCACAAATCTGTGCAAACAATTTGGCATAAAGAAAAATACCACCGTTACAAAGTCTGCCTGGTACACGAATTAAATGAGGATGATTTCTTAACCGTACTGCAAACAGGCAAAATTGTCGATATTGGTCCAAAGAAAATCCACGATGGATTCAAGAAGCTCATAAGCAATCACCTGGAGAAACTTAATGTATGGGCAGGCATATTGAAAGGTAAAGTTAGGACCAATTTTATTTGAAGGAAATCTTACTGGTGAAGCCTACTTCAATTCTTGGCAGTTTGATCTGTTGCCAGCTTTAGTCACTCTTTATCTTGACCACAATAATCCCGATTTGCCCAGTCCAAACATTTGGCCACAACAAAATATGCAAGAGAAGTTCGGAAATATCTCCATTTTATGTTTCCAGGAAAATGGATTGGACGACGGGGTCACGGTGAATGGCCACCCAGGTCACCTGATATGATGACCCCTTTGGACTTTTTTTCGTGGGGTTATTTGATATCTAAGGTTTTTTTTAATATACTAAGAGTTATTGATGTTCTAAAATGCCGCTTAAGAATGGTAATACGATATATTTCACTAGAAATATTACAAAGTGTACAAGAAGAATATGTTTCTAGACTTGGGCACTGTCAAGTAGTCAGCGGACATCACTTTCAACATTTACTGAAATAAGTTTTTTCCATTTAGTGTTTTATTCTTAGCAAATCTTTTTTATTTTATTATTATTTCTCTAAATTATTATTGTTCTTCTTTGTAATGTTCTTGTTTCGTTTTATTTATTACTGCTCGCTGTTTTAGTGTAAGTATCAATAACACCATGCTCAATAGTGTGCTTCTTTTTCTAATGAAATAAAAAAAAGAGTTTTCCTTTTACTGGGAGTTAACTTAAGATAATTCTTACTATTGAACGGTCGCCATTTTGAAAGGGCGTGACAGAATCACCCAAAAATCTAGGAACATACTGAGTGAGAAAAGATCTTTCGAATGATGTATCACATGTCATATATTGCCATTTAAAAAAAGTATCGATGACGTCATATTTTTGACAGATGTCAATAAAAAAACAAATGAATTTTGTCAGAATGTAGGAAACTGAAAAACTAAATTGACGTGTTCGAGTGTTTCTCATAAAATCTAAAGACAACCTAATTATTAGGGGTAGTGCATACTTTTTTCCCACACTGTATTTGAATTGTTAAGTTACTTAAGTTTTCTCTAATTGTATTGATGGTAGTTTTTATTATAACTTCATTGCAGCTCTAATACTTAATAAAGAGTATGAAGTGTATTATCGCCCTCAATTGGATTTTACAAATATATTGTTCCGCTGTTTAATTATATCAACTTAAGACAGTCACTTATATTTGGTGAAAGATGATTTTTAGTAAGATAATTTTCATTTTTTAAATTTTCATGATGAATAGAAAACTAAGGTGTATTTGTTATGATTTGTCTTGATTTTCGTTTCAATTTTCGTGTGTTTTTTTAGGTTTAGGAGATGCCCCGCCAAATTTTTCTATAAATGCAAAGAAGGGTAGCGATGAATTTGATATGTTTGCCCAGTCAAGAAATGTGACTTATGAAAGTTCAAAAACTAGGTAATTGAATTACAATTTAGAGATTTATGAAAGCACCAAACTGTATTATAAAACATAAATAGTCTTAACATACAAAGTCGACGTCTTTAAAAGTAACCTTAAATACCATGACGTATTTAAAAAGCCATAACTCACCTAAAAAGCTTCGCAAGAAAGACGTGAACATTAATTTGGTTTGCATACTAATTTTTTTAGACATGGGATCTTTTTAGCCGCAGTTTATATAATGAACACTGAAAAGTTTGGTATTTCTATCTCTTTCTTCTGACACATTGAACGGCATTAATTCTAGTAATGGAGGACAATTCATATTATAAAATG
The DNA here is from genome assembly GCA_016904865.1 of Pissodes strobi. Taxonomy (NCBI): domain Eukaryota; kingdom Metazoa; phylum Arthropoda; class Insecta; order Coleoptera; family Curculionidae; genus Pissodes; species Pissodes strobi. Next base: position 125,391 of record MU182147.1, read on the forward strand.
CATAACATTCTGTCTTATTAATTTCTCTTGTCATGATTATCATCGTTGGTTCATTAAAGTAAGACCCATGGACCAGCATTTTTTGTAAATCTTTTATGCTTTATATTGCAATTTACATCTTATACTTGATTGTAATATCAAGAAGTTATGTTTATTTTGAGAGTTCGGATATGAGACAGGCTTCTCAAATCTAAGGGCTCCAACTTGTAAAGCAGGAAAAGTTAATGGCAAGGCAAAGACCTTCGAGATTTCTAAAATTATAGCGAATTCTTATATGTAATTCAATTAATCGAAAATGAAAGAATTTGGAAGCTCGCCTCTAGATTCAGTTACGGAGATTTTAGAAGGTCTGTAATTAAACCCAAAAACCAAAAAGTGAGGCTTTTTCAAACATTAAATTCTTCAAAATGTGGCATTCGTAAGTAAAAAAAAAAATGTCTTGTTGGTTTTGACTATTCCCCTGTTGAAATGTTTAAAGTATGTAACTTTTCTAGAGTTATGCGCCAGAAAATGCGTTCATTTTTGATTTGGCTTACCGAATAATATAGGAATTCATTAAAATATGTTTACAACTATATGTCGGGTTGTGGGGCTGTATTCCGAGTTTTTTTTTTTTTCGTCTTCACGTCCACTAGTGTAACAGAAAAATAATAAAAAGTATTGCTTTGCGCCTTCTACATTAAACAACATAATATTTTCAGCGGGAGTACATACAAAGACAATTTGAACCCAGACCAAATTGCGGGAGGTATCAGCACCGTCACTCGGGGTGCAGTAAGAGAGGTAAGTCGTTCGTTATGAAAATGTCTTAATAGCCGACTTTCTATTTTACCTTTTTTTAATTTATTTTTGTTAAATATTTTTGTATTCTTCTCTTTCTCTCATTCTCCCTTCTATTATTGTTATTAGTTTTGGTCAATGTTTCTATCTCATTTCCTTCTTACTTTCTTATGGGTCTATATGTGAAATTGTTCTGAAATTATTGATTTTTCAAAAACAGATCTTTTATTCTGCTTAAAAACTAACATCTTTACAGAAAAATGCGGTGGCCGATTTTTTCTCTACAAATATAAATGACATCAAGCTTGGCTTATTGAACTTAAAAAAACAGATAGAAAAATGTATTTCTTTTAAAAACGACCAATTTTGACAGATTTTGGGCAACTTAAATATCATTTAGCATGCATCATTTGTGATGCTTCACATTACCTGCTGACGATAGGGTAGATCAGGGCGCATAAGGGCAAAAGACATAAGTGTTTATTTACTTTCCGTCTAGTTTTCATGGATTTTTCAGTTTGTCGAGAGGATAATTTCTCTCTGACCATTGTAGACACAATCATTTCCATGGAAATTATTCTCTTGGTAAACTTCATGTGCCGTTACAAAAGTAGATCTTATAGAGTTAGTCAAGCTACATAATTTTTTTCTTTGATACATATTTAGGAACCTTGAAATTATTAGTTAATAATTTATGTTTAATCAAGGGAACTAATTGAAGGTCAGTTTATTTTCGCAAATGTAAAAATTGCAATCGCAAATATGAGAGAATTCTGGAAAAAATATCTATTAAGATTCTGATAGATAGCGTAACGCTTAATACCTTTGGCGACAAGACATCCTCTAATAAGTCGTTTGTGTGTGAACAGGTCAGTGCTAGATGGCAATCTCTACCAATTGCTCCAACCTGGTTCTTTCCTATTGTCAGTAGGTCTTTTGCAACTAGATTAAAACTAGAAGTATGTCAAATTTGTTTTGACAAATCTCGTCTATTTTCTACTTTATTGTGTAAGTTTTGGTTTTTGTACCCTTATTTTGTTTTTCCTTTATTTTAAATGAGCTTTTTGTGTATTTTATGTGTATCGTGCGCTTTAGGCTGACGAAGACAGAGAACTGAATGAAATGGCCAACTGGTTAGGTAAAACGGTAAGTTTGTAGCAAAATCGTAAACTAACATTATTTATTTTTTCATGTAAATATGACTAGTTAATCAGGGGACACCTCCCATTTATATCTGGAACTATTAGACATCATCGTCTAGAAACCTTTATCTAAAGAGTCCGAATAGGAACCCTATTTTACTTGACGTCAGTGCAAATGTCGCACAATTTCATTATTGCAAAAATGATTGGTAGCTTGAATGGGCCTAACGTGATAGGAACATGGATGGACTACTAAATCTAAAAAAGGAAAGCATTGTTTACCATCATCCTCCTTGATTCCAATTTTGCCAATCCAAAATGAAAGCTGACTTTGTTGTAACTGTATATATCAAGTGCGAAATGAATTCTGGGAAATACAATAATTGTATTTTAATTTGCGGTTTTTTAATGCTCCATGCATATAGGAGCCTACACCGTGGATATATATTCTTGACATATAAATCTTGAGCGCTTATTAGATATATTATGATAAACAAAATGAAGGCATAGATGTTTGTAAAATTGTGGAAATCGATTAATAGGGCCCAAAAGTTTAAATAACAATGTAATAACATTTTGCTGCCAAGAATTATTGCCATATGCCATTTTGCTGTCAATTATTGTCATATGCCATTTTGTTGTCAAACATTGAATCCACCATTTCTAAAACTCCTTTTATTTTATAGTCGATGCTTAGATTATGCATTTATTCATTCTAATATTTAAATCTAATGTCTATAGTCAAATCAATATTAAATAAATAACGACCTTTGTTGGTTTGAACAGTTGCTTTGATATCTTGAAAAGTATTGTCTTTTGCATAATGTTTTCTCCCAATAAAATACACCCTCTAACTCCTTCCAGGTTCATGATTCAATGTATTTAAAAGTTAGGAAATGGAAATGTATAATATAGGATCAGCTTTAAAAAAATGAGCTATTTCTTCAGTTATTGAGCAACGTATTTCGGCTAGAGAGCGTAATCGCGCTAAATCTGTAAGTAGAGAATATTAATGTAAACTGAAATTTTTATAAATAATGAGTAAATTAAACAACTAGTTTAATGTTTCCACTATTTTCATAGTGGAGACATTAAACTAGTTGTTTAGTTTACTCATTATTCATAATGAATTTCCACCAAGTAAAGGCGCCTCCTCAGTGTTACTGAGATTTTTGTGGCGAAAATTATACTTGAGTTTGTGCAATGTTAAATTTGCCTCCCATAAAATAAAGTTAGAGTATTATATTTGTCTCTTACAAATTGTACAGTGGACATTTTGACATTTACGCAAATATTGAGGATATTTCTCAAGAGCACATCCCTTTAGATCCTTCTCTGATTGGTGGTGCATCTTCGAAGCCTGAAATAATAGGCTTTTTCGAGGAGGTTCATAGCAGGCATTTTTCGTTTTATTTTAAATTTGAAATATGGCTACTGTTCTGTGCGTTTAGGCGTTTTATGTAATATTTTAATGAACGCATGTAATGACTTGTTACAGACTATACCAGTTTTCAAGATGCTAATAGCTCAGATTATTTAAATGGAAGGTGTCTTTGAAACTGTACAGGGGGTCCCAAATTCGAGCCTCATCATTGGATCTCGGAAACTAGAAGAGATACGAGGTTGGTTAAATGCGCAGTTTGATGCTGATCAAAATGCCGCCTCACAAGTTTTAAAATTCCGAATACTTCCCAAGATTTTTGAAAAAAAACCGAATATTCGCGATTTCGTTTTAATTTATTTATAACTCTATTTGAATAGATATAACAAAATAAATTTCACATTTTCATTGCTACTTTTTCTGTTCTTCAGGATGGTGTTATCAGATTTTCCAACCGGCGCGGCGTTTCGTCTTTGAGCTGCCATCATCAACTTTGTTTTTTTAAATACGGCCTTGGATTTTTTATTACGGATTTTAAAAGCTTCTAAGGTTTCAAAACTAATGGTGTATAGCACTTATTCGAAAAATTCATATTAGCGACATTTTCCATGAGAACTCATGTGTTAGAGAGAGACAGACAGTAGATTTTTAAAAGGATTAAAAGCAAAAACTTTTTTTACGCATTAACGCTTTGCATAAAGAAAGCTTAAAAACTAACATAAGAAGTTATTAATAAATAATATAAATATTAAAGTGTCAACCCTCAAACCATAGGCTCTAGGCTAGGCTTTAATTTTAGGAATTTACCCAGGTAAATAGTTGTATGGGATTAGATTTGGAACATATAATAATTTTCACATTTTCATTGTTGTATCGCACTTTTTTGAAAAAAATCATTTTAATGATTTCCTGGTAAAATCTTACCAAAAATCTGTTTACTATCTCTTTCTAACACATGAGTTCTTATGAAAAATGCCATTAATATGAATTTTTCGAATAAGTGCTATACACCATTAGTTTTGAAACCTTAGAAGCTTTTAAAATCCGTAAAAAAAATCCAAGGCCGTATTTAAAAAAACAAAGTTGATGATGGCAGCTCAAAGACGAAACGTCGGTTGGAAAATCTGATAACACCATCCTGAAGAACAGAAAAAGTAGCAATGAGAATGTGAAATTTATTTTGTTATATCTATTCAAATAGAGTTATAAATAAATTAAAATTAAATCGCGAATATTCGGTTTTTTCCAAAAATCTTCGGAAGTATTCGGAATTTTCAAACTTGTGAGGCGGCATTTTGATCAGCATCAAACTGCGCAACTTTGCCTCCATTTAACCAACCTCGTATCTCTTCTAGTTTCCGAGATCCCAATGATGAGGCTCGAATTTGATATTTCTTGAATACCGCTTATTTTTTCATACGGATGGTCTATGCTGTATCACCGCTTTATGTATTTAACCGATATTGAATATGTTTATTTTTCGGTCGGTAGTACTGGTACTGATGTTACTGGCTAAGCGTTCCCTAATCGTTGTAGCCTGAGAGAAATATATAGAAAGCAAATATGTAGCTATGTATCTCAACATTCAGAAAACTACTGCGGTTTTAGTAACAGGGTTGCGTCCCTATGAATAATATTACAACAATCTATGGAAAACCAGTTGGTTAAAGTGGTAAATCAAAACGTTATGGATGACAGATAATTAAAAATATTTGCATGGCCATGGCTAAGTAGATTATTTCAGTGAGCTATTTTTCTAATGAACTGAATAATACTGAAGTTACACAAGACCAATGATAACGTATGGCCCAACTAGCAAATATAGTTCCCAGTCCTTTTTAAAATGTCACTGCCCCTAAAGTATAGTTCCCAGACCCACCCTGCCACTTAAAATGTTACTCTATAAGGAATAGTCACTTTGAAGTATATTTCGAGAGTGACCGATTAGTGCCTACCTACCACAAAAGTGGAAAATAAATACCCTGATTCCAAGTGGCAAACATGTAATTTAATGAAGTAGCTGGAACTACCCGAATCTTCGAATATGACACCATAAAAGACCAAGAACTTTATAGTAACTTTTTGAAGTAGCGGTCACTAACAAGTGCTACCATAATGCCTTCATTAAGTTTTTGTTACTTTTTAGTAACAATTTAAGTTCCCGAGTAGTCGCGGCCACGACACCTAGTTACTTCTAATGTATAGTAGCATTGAAAGTAGCAAAATGGTTACTGCTACCTTCCTAGGTCACTATAAAGTTATTGTTTCTATAAAGTCGCCTCTGGGTAGTTACAATTATCACTTTATCAACTCGAAGAATTTAACGTTCCAAACGGGTAGGGTAGGGTAGGCCTAATATATTATTGTTCCCGACACTTTGTGGAAGCATATGGAACTATAAAGTATTTTTCGGATTAAACGGCCATATTTTTTTCATGACTTTTCAGACGAACAGCCAAATGCCTCGCACATTTTGCGTTTTCAAGCTTAATGTACCTAAACTAATGCTTTTTTTCCTTACTTTTTTTATGGTGGACTAATATTTTAAAGTTTCACGCCAGTTTCAAGCAAATTAATATACTTTTTTTTATTATTAAATGAGTTTCTATTGCAAATAATATAGTAATTTGAAATGGTTTGAGAGGCGCTCGAAAATTTTGTCATATAAACCCACTATTTTATTCAGTAAAGTCGATTGCGTTTTGGAATTTACCTACAAAAGCGTTAAAATCTCATGGTAAATAACAAAAAAATAATAATGTCTTCCATAATTATTTTCCATCATGACATTTATTTTTATGAAGTGTGAAATTGCATGAAGAGGTCGCTGCGAATAAAGTTTAAGTTTAACGAAAGTTCCACATGTCGGTGGAAAACACTTGCCTGCCACGAACCCGCGACTAGGCAGCTTCGTAACAGATAAGTCGCATTCACCAGTAGGCTACTTTATAGTAACACATCATAGTAACTCTTTTAGTGGCAAAAACTACACAAGTAACTACCCGGCTACTCAAAATCTTTCCCCATTTTGGTCGCAGTTACTTAGCAGCTACGAATATACGACGTAGCCGCCGATGGTCACCGTCCACTTTGTGGTGGCTTTGATAGTCGCAGTTACGTATCTGCCACCATAAATGCTAGTTGAGGGAGCAGTAACTTGGTACTCTAAGAGCTTACAGCGCTCCGCGAATCTAATTATCCACCTTACACTACACCCACGGCAGCCCTTGAGTGTCTTCTAAATCTGCCACCTCTCCAAATAGTACTGGGGAGGGACGCCAGATGAGCTACATATAGATTGACATAGGCGGTGATCAACAATTCGCAGGCGATCATCATGGGGCCCAACAGGCTGAAAAACGTCAATAAGTGTGTTGGGTCTACCATCAGATGTTATGCCTACCAAAACTAACGATTACCATGCCTATGACGTCCTGCTACCAGAGAAGAACGAATGGACAAAAACTCGGAACATCTGAGAACAACAGAGAATAGTTGGCTCCAAGACCAATGATAGTACAGGAGCCGCTGCATTGAATTAAAATGGTAGGGTTGAGCTTAAATGTTTCCTAGGCAAACATGCAATCATTTTTCAGGCTGAGGTTCAAGCCATTGATAAGGATAATACTGCACAGTGGCTCATCGATAGAAACTGGAAGGTTGCAATCAAAATATTTTCGGACAGTCAAGCGGCTTTAAACGCTCTTGAATCTAGCCGTTGTTCGTCCAAGGCAGTGTAGAACTGCCAGGAACTACTCACCAAACTAGATAGAGAAAATAAACTTACACTGATGTGGATACCTGGACAAACAGGATATGTAGGCAACGACAGAGCTGATGCTCTTCCGAAGCAGGCAGCCGCAACGGCCTTCATAACGCCAGGCCCAGTACTGGGAATAGCTTACAGCACAACTAAAGAAGCCCTCTCCAGGTACAACAGCAATTTGTAGGCAAATGGAGAGAGTTACCGGGCCTAACTCATTCAAAGATGGCAGTGAATCTGCCATCAGGAGTGAGAACTATAAAACTTCTTTAACTTGGCCGACAGCAGGTATAGGCTGTAGTTAACATGTACGCCGGCCATTGTCGGCTAATAAGCCACATAATCAAGATGGGGCTTTCCGAGCAAACGGAATGCCGCTTGTGCTTGGAGGACGAAGAAAGAATGGAGCATGTTTTATGCCACTGCCCAGCAATGGAAAGAACCAGACAAACAGTGTTTGGAAATTCTCAAGTTACACTTGTAGATTTGGGATATATCCACCCCAGAAAGCTAATCGATTTCATGAAAAGGATCGATACTCTGGCCTAGTGAAAACCATAGATGTGAGCCATAATGGACCAAAGGTGCAATGGAGGGTCCCATCTTGGCCCACTCACGTGTACGAATTACACGATGTATATATAAAAACTGAAGTATATATGGAAAAAGTATAGTCAGTCGCTGGGGGTACCTTTATCAAAAATTTGGTGAATAGAAATAATGATTAAATGTTATTTTTTTTCTTATTTAAAAAAAAATAGCTGCCTTGATTTGTTTGCTTTTTAAAACACTAATCATTATCCACCCGTGGATTCAAAAGCTGCATTTGCTTACGTCAGCAATTTTTAGAGTTTCGTAGGTGCCAATGAAGTATTTTTTTTACGTTTCTAAAAATTATTAACATATACCAAAATAAAAAATCGCACCTAAAAGACAATATAGGATATAGGGTTCTTGTCAAGTTAGTCTATTTTTAACAAAATTGTTTGAAACTATATTTTAACGCGTTTAAAAGATAAAAGTATTATTTGTTTTTTGTTTCATGGAAGATATTAGTATACTTAGGAACTTGAAATTGAAGTATCCAGTACTGCCTGCAGAAAAATGTACCAGATCCTTTAATTACTTTAAATGCAAACTTGTCTTGGCTTAAGTTTTATTTCGGTACAAATTTAACTTAAATACTACATTATTCATCGGATTTCTTTCTATAGAAATGCATCTTATGCCTAGAAAAATATCTATAATTTAATATACTTGTCTAACGTAGCCTATGAATGAAAGCTAATATTTAATAATTTAATTCAGTGGAGGAAAATGATAGTTTTTGCACCTCCCTTCATTTATTTCAATTGTGTCATAAGGCGTTATTAGCGTACGAGAGCCTGCGTACATATTATTCTCACGTATGCGTGTCTGAAAGATCCATACCGGCCATTTATCGAACTATAGGGTCATATGTTAAACGGGTTTTATTGACGTATGCGCTGTATGCTTGTATGCACAAATAATCTAAACACATGCTAGCTGACAGTTAACTTTTCTAACCACAGATCTAGAAAAACATGAGACCCAATGTTTCATTCATAAAACTCCTGGAAAGGTTCTCTCTTATTACTTGCGATGTTATTAAAAATGACTAGTGGGTGGGAGAGAAAGTTATATTCGGGCCCTGAATGGGAACAATGTTCAGCGTTTTACATGTGTAATCTTTTGTTCGCAGACTCGCCAGTGGCGTAATCGTAGGTAAGGAACAGATGAAAATTATAATAAAATATAATTTTGTGATTTTGGTTTGTTTGTTAAAGCAGCTTTTTAGATTCATAGATGAGTATTTTTAAGGGTTGATAGATTATAAAAAGGCTCTTTACAGACTTTTAGATTAGATATTTTATTGATGTGAAAGAACAATAACAATATAATAGTTGATTAATGTTTAATATAATATTTATTTTGATTGCGAAGGTATACAATACATATTATTGAGGTAAGCTTGAAGGTAGACAATGTTGAGTTAAAAGAAATATTGCAATTGCGGACTTTAGAACACGTTTTTCTGATTGAAGTTGAAAATGAAAGTAAAGATTTTTTTTTTTTTTTAATTTTATTTTTTTTTTGTTAATTAAAAAGGAACCTAGCCCCAGAGAGATTCGCGTTACAAAGCCCGACTCTTGTCGTGGGGTCGTTTGAGCGCCACCCGTTCTCGCCAGCTAAACGGAAAAAGCTCTGCGGGTGTTGTGCAGGGTGACTAGATCAGCTCAAAAAAAAATCAACAGATGCTTAATTTCAAACTATCCAGAAAGCTAGAAAAATTGTGGCACTATAATCAACTAACTTAACCTATCAAGAAAACACTCTAGAAATTTAAGGAACAATATATTTGCTAAGTTCTTTCTTTTTTTTTGAAAACACAGCAACAATCTATCTGGAGAAAAAGGTTCAATTAAAATGTGATGAATTATAGACACAAGAATGTTAGGTGACTATTACAGTAGTTGATAAAATAAACAGAGTACAATTTGAAGATTGTACCGAGACCAATTCAGTTGGAAAACCTCGGTCCTATATGCCTTACTACTAAATGCCCTAAACACTACTTATCAAAGTGATCACTTGACGTTACCTAACCTAATTACAACTAGGTATGCGTGCGCTACAGCTGCACTGATTTTAGATATAGCAATAATAGAATGTAGCAACGAACGGCTACTGTAATTAAATCAAATGACTCGACAAGTTAATAAGAGAAACGAACCGGAATAAAATTATTGAATGCGTAGCTGTCGCTTGATTCATATTATAAAACGATAAAATTCAGAGCAGATATATCATGTCACTAATGAATGACATCAATGAAATTATCCAACCAGCACTTGACTTTTATTAAAATTAGAAAACAATTCAAAGCAATCAGATTAACTGGTCCGATAAACCAGTGAATAAATGTAAATTAAATTAATTAAAATCAATGAGCTACCTCAGAACTCGGCGTGCAATGTTTGATTTATATCAATAAAAGGAAACGAAGAGTGATTATATTAAATGGATAAACATAAGAAACAATGAGACACAAAGCTTATTGTACGATACCCAGATCCCGTCGTCGAACTCTGGTGGAGGCGCCGGCACTTATAGATACCCAGGAGTGGGCTCACGATGGCCTCCAGTGAGGGAAGGTTGTAGCCCTTCGATAAGGGTTCTGGCCCTCGAGAAAAAGTTGTGGCCAATAAAGGTTCTGGCCCTCCAGAATAAAAACTTGTGGCCCTTGAATGAAACTTCTGGCCCTCCAGAAAAACCCTGAAATAATCCAGTACGCATTAAACGAAGCTCCCTTACTTTAATAAAAATCATAGACCACCCCCTTTTTGCATAAATAAGTCTTCTTTATAAAACAAATTTTCCCAGACAAAAAAAAACCCATGGACTTGCAATGCAATAAAGCAAATAAAAGAGATATTAATGTTCAGACAACTTGAATATAAAAAGATAGGTATGAATCACCCCAAAAAAATAGTATATTATATACCTAGGTTGAGAAGTAAGCCATTATTTACCGAGCACTTTTATACCCTGAGGCGCGCAGCGCCGAAGGATATAATGTGCGAGGCCTTCTCAACCGAAGTATATATAGAATTTTTTTACTACTAACACTGATATATTATTGAACGTGCAGTTCCTAGCATATTTGATTCGATTTGATTTTTATATTAGTCATTGTCTACTTATTTTTCAAATAGTTCGAAATATCAAGTAGCCAGGAAGTTCAGTTGTCTAACTGATAGAATGAATTTAATTTTAAATGTCATTGTACCTTCTTTCCAGCTAAATTTTGACCAAATCGCGTTATTAATAAGAATACTATGGGGAGTCATGAAAAGTAAGTCATACTGTATATAATTTTTTTTACTAATAGCACTGATACAATCCTTATCATTATTTGAATTGATTAGATTTTGAAATTAATCATTTCCTACTCTTTTTCAAATAATCCGAAATGACAACTAGTTGTCAAACTAACAAGTTGAAACTTAAATGACATTTTCCGTTTCATTATTGACCTAGGTTTTTTTGATATTATTATTTACCTAGGGTGAGAAATGTTACTTCTCATTTGAGGAATGAAGTAAATAATGGTGATTTATCACGTTAGTAGTAAAAAAAAAGAATATATAAACTTCCCCATATGATCAAAGTTAAAGTTGCATCAAAATAAAAATTCGGATCAGATAAAATGGAGTAGATAAGATAACACGTGAGAAAAGCAAATGGCGATATTTGCACAAAAAAATGGTAACACAGATAAGCAATCAAATCATTAATTTAGGCAAAACGATAGCAATAATTACCTCTACTCTGAGAGATTCGGCGGTCTCGGTCTTATGGGACGAACGTGGAAGCCGCTATAAATAATGGAAACAAACAAAAAATAGCATCATGGCGGTCACGCGCTTCACTTCATTCATAGAAAAAAAATCCAGAGAAAATGCTTACCTAGTACAGCTACATGCTGAGCCCGAAAAATCGGTCGTGTTAAAACACAAGCAGAAACAACACAATAGATCCCTTATCAAAAAGGGTTGTATTATAGCACAATACTAAAACGTGCAGTTTCTAGCTATATTGGCAAACGTTCGCCGGGCGAGCAAACTAGAAAACGGCCTCTCCAACGTTTTCGTCAATTTGCCTTCGAAATTAATTGCTGCGTCACAAGTATTGATGGGCGGAAACATGCCGAGTGATTCGATACAAGGAATAATTCTAAGATAATAAACGACCGAGTTCCCGTTTATTATGATGGTGACATGACGGCGGAAGCCACGAATAGTGAGCTAAAATTACATTCTTCCAGAAATGCTAGGAAATGCTCTAACAGGAATGATAAACCTTCAAAAATCTAAATCGAGAATGACAAACGCGCGATAGATAGCCCCTCCCTATTATTTGGCATAAACCTCACAAAAACTGGTCAGCCGTACAAAACGAGAAATATATTTACAGCAGAGGTCCAAAAACGATCTCCGGAATTGACGGCCGGCCCCAGGCGTTCATCAACCTAGGGTTCTCAAAGGTAATAAAATATTCAAACTGAAATTAAAGTATGGTTTAATAAGCCAAATGCAACGTATTTGCAGGCTAAAAGAATTCTTTAAAAATATAAAACGGTCGGCTGGCGGTTCCTGATAATGCAATATAAAACAAGCCAAGCCATTTTAATAATAATGTACATCGTTTATCAACTAAAATAAATAGTCACAACGGATCATAAAAGCTAATACAAATATATAGCTAACCTATACTTAAAATATAGTTAATTCATATTAGGAAAGTGGCATTTACAAGCAAATCAAATTAATAAATTTAGAATTAATAAACGGAGGCGATGGCAGTTTCAAGCGAATTGTTGGCAAAGCAAATTAATACATTTTGAATTAATAAACCGATGCGTGCAAAATACAGCATCATTTTTTCCCTAAATGCGGCATATAAATGAAATTTTGAAATTGACAAAATCGAACTGTTACAACTTTCTAGAGAATGAAATTGTTTGTGACGACAGGACGTTTTAGACTGGATTAAATCACCAACATATCAATATTTGATGACGATCGGTGCTTTACTACGGACCGATGCGTCGTGTTTTCAAATAAATTGATTCAATAAAAGTCCGAAACTGCTTTTAATTAATGTCGAATACTCGGTTAATTTAAACATCTGCAAATACATATTCTATACTCAGTATAAATAATCATCAAAAGCTTATATCGAGGGATAAATATAATCAAATGAATCAATGTAATAATCAGGAACATACAGGTGATTCATCACTTAGGTGTCGCTAAAATGATTATAGAATTAGGACAAAATTTTCTGTATATCGAATATGAATTTAAATATAATAAATAAATAAATATTTTTTAATATAATATAAATGCAAAACACAATATTAACATTTGCCATACAATCTGCTTACAAAAATAAAGAACTGTTATGCAACTCAAAATGATACAACTTATACCTGATTGGCAAAAACTCAAACCGTTCCTTATTTTTCCATAAAAAATATACATTATGCACCACGATATTATGGGTCCCCGAGAACAAAAAGTAAACAAAAACTTGCGGTTTAAAAACAAAATTAAGAAATTGGGTAAAATCTGCATAAGAAATAGCTGAATTTTGCGAATAATGTACTAAGCACTAATAAATAGCAGCTAGGAATTAAATATTAGGAAGTTGGGTAATCTCGGCTTATATTTGAATCACAATTTTCCTGGATTCGTACACCACTGGCTATATCAGCCTAAATAACAATAACATAACCATATTATGCCTTCTCTCTAAATTTTGCTCTTTTTCTGCTTCCTTACGGTGACCATTTTAAAATTTGTTTTGATAATCTTTCTTCCGGTATGCGTTGTACGAGGCCATACCATATTAGTTGTTTTGCTATAATTTCGTCTACAATTACAGTTATTGTATGTTTCACGTTCATTATTTTTCTGATGCTATTCGCTACTTTCTCTCTTTTGATCTTCCAACAGTCTTTCTCCAGATATCCATCTCTGTAGTGGTTAATATTTTATTCTGTTTTCTCTTTTATCTGCTGTATGTTATAATAGTTTTGGGGGATTCCCATACCATTGCATTTTCTTTTCTATTGTTTGAGGGCTTCTTCTAAGTAAAGCTTGTACAACGTGGGTGATAGACAACATTCATGTTTAAGTCCCTTATTAATTGTGGAACCTTGTGATATGTCTTCATTTCACTTTCACTGTGCCAGTTTAACCTTCACAGAATTTCTTTATTGCTTTTGTAATACCATAATGGATGTTGGATTTCTCTAATGCTTTTGCAAGTCTACATACAGCAAATGAATTTCCTGATCGAAGGCCGTCTTTTCAATAATTTGGGTAATGCAGTACAGATGGTCAACTGTAGATCTACCAGCTCTAAATTCTGTCTGCTCTTCTGCTTCTAGTCTTTTATACTCTTCCTCAATTTTGTTCTTTAATATTTTCCCATATTTCTACTTAGGGTGACTGACAGTCCTCGGTAGTTTTCGTAGTCCCCTGCATTTTTGATAAATAGTAGATATCCAAGATATTTTTCATTATTTGAGAATTTTCATGATGGCATAACTAACTACTGGTGAAAAGGTAAATTCCTATTTAGATGGTCCACTTTTTAGATATTACACATCCACGCACCATGACTGTTTATTATCTTCATCATTCAAGATGGCGAACGATACAGTAGTTCCGACCGACGATCCTGAAGAAAAACTGTGTAAATACTGTAAAAATGGTGTTGGATGTAACAGTGTGTTAAGTGTATAATTTGTAAATACATGTTTCATAGTTCTTGTGCCCTAAGAGTAACAGGGCTAAAAGTAGTGAGTGGTAGCAAAAATCTTGTTAAATGCACCTGTGGTGGCAAATCCGAACAGGAAACGCAAACAGAGGAGTTGAATAATGACAATGAAGCAAAAAATATGAAAATTCGTTACCTAAAACAGTTAATGGAAGAAATGATTGATAAAAATAATATACTAATACAAAATAACAGTCTCTTAATAGAGAATATTTTAAGGTTAGAAAACCAAAGCCTGTAAGAACGTGGACCGGTAAACACAAACGGAAAAATGTAAACAAAATCAATAATAAACAAACATACAAAGAAAAATTGGCACCTTTGCAAGGAAATCAACATAGCAGCAGGCACGTAGCGAGACACGTAGGCCAAATGACCCAACAAGAAACACCAGTAGATCAACTACCCAAAACGCAACCTCAAACCCAAGCATTTACAAGAAACCTCGTAAATGAAAACATAATCAAAAATACGGAATTCGAAAGTGATGATCATGAAATTTTCGAATGTTTCGAACAACCTAAATACCACAGAAATAGGAAACCCAAACTAAAAAAGCTTGGTACTGGAAGTGTGCCTACAAACGAAGAAACTAAAGGCTTCACTGGAGGGGAACGACGTGTAAGGCTTTACATTTACAGGGTGAACAGAGGTGCATCTGAAGTTATGATCAA
The DNA here is from genome assembly GCA_016904865.1 of Pissodes strobi. NCBI lineage: Eukaryota > Metazoa > Arthropoda > Insecta > Coleoptera > Curculionidae > Pissodes > Pissodes strobi. The sequence goes on from MU182147.1 coordinate 140,502, forward strand.
TAAATATATTAAGGATAAACCTGGGTTTGAAAACGTGAATGTCACAGTTAAGGAATACAAAAGGAGGATGAAATGTATGAAGAGGTATTCTGGCCAAGCAACGTTGGCATACGCAGAATCGACTTTCGTATGCATCAAGACTTCCTGAAGAATGCAAATGAGTTTTTCCAGTTAGAAATGCTTCACTGAATCGCCCAGAACAAGCTTCCCTTGAAACAAATAATACCAAAAACAAATTAAAACTAAGGGTGCTCCACCAAAATGTACGTTCATTGAACAATTGCATCAGTGAACTAGAAAAGCTTCTATCCAAATATCCTACAGATGTATTTTGTGCCAGTGAACACTGGCTTGAAGAAAATCAAATAAATACCCGCACAATAAATGGCTTTAGCCTTATTTCATGCTTCTGTGTGGCTATCTACGCAAGGAACCATCTTCCATGTAATGCAACACCTGATATTTCAAGATTATCGGTACCCTTTAATATAAAGTACGCATCAATTGAAACGATACACCTAAAAAAACACCAACTTTTAAACGCTGCAAGTCAGCCAAATACAGTTTAATTTAAACTTTTTGCACCATTCCTAAAAGGGCGATTCTTTAGCTATAAACTGCTTGTAAAATTAAGTTAAAATATTACACGCTGTCAGTTATACAGGGTGTTGAAATAGTGAGTGCAAAAACCTTCATTTTTGACCAAGAATTTCTGCTCGGTGAAGAAAGTAATTTTGGATATTACTATACTTTCTGAAGTATTGGGCCAATATCTCGGCACGTCTTTGCAAATTTAATGTTACCTTATATACCGGCGGAGAAATCGTCAATTTTTAAAATGTGTGCATTTTATGGCGTTTCCGCGTGTTTTAGCCTGGCATTGTACATACGACTCTAAATTTCTTATTAGGGTTAACAGTTAGTGTCACCAAAACATTATTAAAATGTTCTTCAGCGTTATTTATACAGGGCGACAAGAAAATTTGTGTTTTAAATCGTTTTTCGTCAAGCTTGTTATAGGAGTTGTCGCAAAATGTTGTAAATGGAAATTTTTGTTTAAATTGCCCGTAAATGGCCCGTAAAATGGTTTTTGCAATTTTGAGGTTATGATATTTCTATTCGAAAAGCAACTCGTTAAACCGATACACCTAAAAATTGACAAAGTTAAGTTTAAGAACAACACAATCAATAACGCAACACGTAAAAAATAAAATAAGAAAAATTTGAACTTAATATTTTGTTGGTCCCCATGAGCTCGAATAACTTCTTGGCATTTTGAGGGCATGCTTCGAACTAAAGTATTAATAAATTCTTGAATGATGGCTTCTCAGGCCTCCTCAACGGCACGACGTAATTCAAATATGGAGTTTGGTTTATATTGGTGCAAGACTAACTTATGTCGGCTCCGCACATATTCAATAATATTCATATCCGGCGACAACGCTGGCCAGTTCATTCTTTCAATATGATGGTCTTTCAGCCATCTTGTCACTCTGGCTGCGCGATGGGGCCTAGCATTGTCGCCGACGAGTATGAAATCTAGACCATAATTTCTGGCGAATGGAAGCACAACAGGTTCCAACATTTGATTAATATACCTGTCGGCATTGACGGTCTCTTCCATGATGACTGTTTTTTCGTTTAATATTACACCTGCCCACATAGTTAACCAACCGCCACCAAAGGCTCTATACACTCTTCCAAATACCTCTCTACACCGCGTCCATCTGGGCCACATTTTTTCTGCATTCGTCGGTAAACAGACAGTGCCGCCATTCTTTTTCCCCCCAGTGTTCATGAGCTCTTGCCCATCCCCTGCGTCTGGCGCGGTGGTTATCTAGCAGACGAGGGCACTTCTCTCTTCTCCGAGCCCTTAATCCTTAAGCCTTAATAAAGAGACTTGAAGATTTTCTTGATTTCTTAACATTCGGCTGGTTAATGTCCGAGTTCTAATCGCATTTCTTAATAACGGCATCTTCTCTGGGATCGGTTCGCCTTGGCCTTGGTCGTCCTCCGCCGTGTCTATAAGCGGTGCTTCAATTTATGTTATTCCGTTCGATAGCTCGTTGAACGGTACCGATCGACGTATTTAACAAATCAGCTGTAATTCTGTACGAATAATTTTGATTTCTTAATCGAATATTGTCCAATACGAAATTATTTAACCTAGCAGGCATTTTAACTCAAGAAATATTTGAGAATATCTGACACTTTTGTGACACGAACAATAATAAAAAACATGCTGTTAAAACCATGAAGCATGCAACTTTGTTGCTATAATTTTTGACGTTAAATATGGAGACTTTATGAACATTTACCAAATTTTGAAGCAATGGATTAATCTTTAAAGAAAATAAAACAAAATGTTGTCTTAAAATTTTGGCTTTAAAAAAAAACAATGGATCGTTTTTTAAACAAGAAATTAATGTGATTGGAAAGCATCAGCAAATTTACTGATATAACCTAAGGGCCTAAAAATGTTTTGCACGCAGAAAATTAAAAATAATTTTTGCACTCATTATTTTTTCACCACCCTATATAATTGACCAAATAACTTTTCAGGTTTTGTTTCGTGCTTTAATTTGACGAAGTTTTGATGATTCAAGGTTTGCCAATTTTTAGGTGTATCGGTTTATCGAGTTTTTTTTTTCAAATAGAAATACCATAACCTCAAAATTGCAAAAAAGGTTTTACCACTCTTGTAATTTAAACAAGAAATTCCATTTACAAAATTTTCCGATATCTCCTATAACAAGCTTGACGAAAACCGATTTAAAACAACATTTTTTTTGTCTCCCTCTATAAATAACGCTGAGGAAAATTTTATTAATGTTTTGGTGACAGATTAGCACTGCACACTAATAACTGTTAACCCTAATAAGAGATTTACAGTCGTTTGTGCAATGCCAGGCTAGAACACACGAAAACTCCATAAAATGTACACATTTGAGAAATTGACGATTTCTCCGCGGGTATATAAGGTAACATCAAATTTGCAAAGACGTCCCGAGATATAGGCCCAATACTTAAGAAAGTATAGTAATATCCAAAATTACCTTCCTCGCCGGGCAGAAATTCTTGGTCAAAAATGGGGGTTTTTGCACTCACTATTTCAAGACCCTGTATAATTGACAGAGTGTAATATTTTCATTTCATTTTACAAGCAGTTTATAGCTAAAGAATCGCCCTTTTAGGATTAGTGCCAGTGCTGAGTTGCAGCGTTTCAAAGTTGGTGTTTTTTTAAGGTGTATCGTTTCAATTGACGCGTACTTTAGAATGTGCTGCAATAAAATCCAGTAATACAGGTGATAACGACAAATACATAATAATTGTGATATACCGCTCTCCCAATGGGGATTTTCAAACTTTTTTATCAGTCTTTCAATTACTTTGTCACAGAAGTTACTCGGAGAACTCTAAAATCATTATAGCTGGAGACTTTAATATAAACTTCCTATCGTAGTCTAAAAACAAAAGTGACTTATTTAGGATTCTGCAAACATTCAACATAGTCACAACCATTGATAAAAACACAAGAATAACTAGTACCAGTGAAACATGTCTTGATAACATAATAATTAATAGAGCTTTTAACTTTTTAACCTCTTTTGTAAATGGACATATTTCTGATCACATTGGCCAAATTATAAATATGTATTTTGAAACCGTAACAACTATATCATATGTTTATTCCTGAAATTTTAGTGATTACAATATAAATAACTTCTTAAGAGAATTAAATAAAGAAGATTGGAAATAAATATACCACGACAAACCACTTGATATAAAATGGCTTTCTTTTACACTATTTTCACTTACACTTTCCATTAGTAAAATATTACATAAATAAAACCTACCAATTTACTTGGTCTCAAGAAATAGAACTTTGTAGACAGCAACTTGATTTGTATTATGTTCTGTCCTTGTACAATCGGGATTGCAAAAATGAATATGTAAATCTCTAAAATCATTATAAAAGTCTGTTAAATAAATCAAAAAATGACACCATAAAAAGAAGACTAGCCTCTGCCGACAGCAAATCTAAAGTAACCTGGCAAATCATAGGTGAGCTAACTAATCGTAATAAAGGCCAAAAAATATTCTCCCAATTGGGGATGATTTATTACTTGCCAATAATTTCAATAACTATTTTATAAATTGTGCCCAGACCACCCAACAATACACCCTCTACTTTGCCCATTCAATCATCCTTAAACTCCATCTAACAGACACAACTTAACAGGAAATTATAACAATACCTAACAACCTTAAAAACAAAAAATCATCAGACAAAGATGAAATCTCTATTTTTCTTTAAAAAAAATCTATACACTCAATTGTCGCTCGATTATGTCATGTAATAAATACTTCTTTTGGGGTAGGCAAGTTTCCTAAGGACCTTAAAATTTCTATTGTAACTCTTATTTTTAAAAAGGATGATAAAGAACTAATGTCAAACTACAGACCAATTAGCATGCAATCTTCATTTTCCAAATTCTTTGAGAAGGCAATGTATAACAGAATATTAACTTTCCTAACCCAGAATAAAACTTTAGATACATTCCAACATGGCTTTCTAAAGGGCAAGTCAATAGAAACAGCTATACAGGACTTTATCGGGCCTGTTTTGGACGCCTCGGAGAGGGGCCAGAGGGTCTGTGGGATGTTTCTAGATATTTCCAAGGCGTTTGACAGTCTCGATCATGAGCTACTTATGGACAAATTGTTTAAATATGGAATAAGGGGAACTGCATATTCATGGATGCAGTCCTACCTTAATGAAAGATCCCAAGTGGTCAGAATCAGGTCCGCAGGGCACCAAGTCCTATCAGAGGAACAACGGGCTCTTTGGGGCGTACCCCAGGGCAGCATATTGGGTCCACTGCTTTTTGTTATTTTTTTAAATGATTTGCCCTTAGAGATGACTCCATATGGCTGCAAAATTGTAAGCTACGCTGATGACACGAATGTAGTATTACAAGAAAGCACAATAGGTGCACTAGAAGTCTCATGTAACCACCATTTATAATGCCTAGAGGCGTGGTTTTCAAAAAATAAATTAACACTAAATATCACAAAAACTCAATGCGTATTTTTTAAAACAAAGAGAGACAATTCAATATTTCCAGAAAAAATTAAATTGGGTGATGATGAAATAAATATCAGTGTTTGTAGTAAATTACTGGGAATTTACATAGATTCAAGCTTAACTTTCGATGACCACCTAGTATGTCTGGATAAAAAGCTAGCTTCGGCATGTTATGCCTTAAGGGTATTGACCCAACACTCCACCATAGAAACATTAAAGATAGCCTACTATGGTATATTTTATCCCCATTTAAAATTTGGAATCATCTTCTGGGGCAATTCCTCTAACATCAATTCAGTCTTCATAAACCAAAGATCAGCCATAAGAATAATTAACAAAACAATACCTTACTCAAGTTGTCGTGGTATTTTCAAGTCACGTAATATTTTAACTGCTCCCGCAGTTTCAGTTTTCGAACACATTATGTTCCTGAAAAGAAATCCAAACCTTTTGTCCCAGTTCTTAATTAATCATTTACATAATACTCGAGGCCATTAAGTACAATATAATTTCCCTATTCATAAGTTAACACTAACTGAAAAAAATTGTTTTTACTCATGCATTGAGTTGAAAATAACGAATTTTAAAATATTTAAAAGAAAATTACTTAAAATGTTATGTCACATGGAACCCTATAATATAAGTGAATATTATATAAAATCAAAAACATTGTAACTATATTGTTAAGTACTATACACTTATTATACCAAGCTGACTCGTTGAAGTCTGCTCCTATATACACACTTGCTCTATGTGGCAGCGGGCTCCAAATGAGTCGTATACATTTACTCTGTAATTTTGTTTTGAAATAAAATAAGTTATCTACCTATCTATCTATAAGCCACAATTCACAAAAAAAAAATTTCGCAAAATAGTCGCTAAAGCACTTGAGAGGGCAGAAGCGACGTCGCAATTGATTCGATAAATGATAAATGCAAACCATTCATTAAAATTCCTAGTAAAGGTCGTAAGATAAAAATTCAATGTGCCAGGGTGTTATAGCAGAAATGAGGAAGGACACAAATAGAGTTTTCAGTGTCTTAATAAATAAATTTATTGTGAAGGCAATTGTATATTAATTTTTAACTAAAGCAGTCGCTAGGAGCTATTGGAGTTGCCAAATAAATATATCGTTACGGCTAGCCTAACAACCATCCGAACGTTTTTGTGCTACCCTATAAAACTAGCCGCCGCCGTGCCGCTCGCTTCCCTGTCTGTATGACTCATCGCCCGGCCGCCGCAAAGTTTCGGGATCGCTGGAATTGTCGATGGCCTCGTCGAGATCATATAGAGTGGCGTCGGAATACTTCCCGAATATTCGTGATAGGTTTAAGATTATATATAAGCAGATCTAAGGCGAATGTTACTCAGTCGGTTAGCAGTTCAGTTAGTTCAGTTAATCATTGAGTGTTGAATAGATATTAGTGGTAAAGTTATAAGACTAGTTTAGTGAGTTAAATTGTATACAGTGGTAGTGAATAAAGAGAGTATTAGTTGAAAATAGCAAAGTTGTCATTCTGTTAAGAACCCACGGGAAAAACGTAACATTTGGTGTCAGAAGTTGGATTGCGAAGGGACCGGACTTGCGAAGTATTTTTTGAGGAAAGAAGAGGTACAAGTACGTCAACGAGACCGTTTGATTGGTGGATTCTGGTAAAAAAGTTTATAACATACTATGGTCAATACGCGGCAACAAACGGCAGAAATGGAGCAAATTAATAAAATGTTGGCCGATTTCATGGAAAATCTAAATGCTGAGAGACAAATAGAACAGGGCCGGCTGCAGAAAAATTTTCAAGATCAAGAAGATAAAAAGCAAGCGGATCGGGAAGAGGATGAACGTAGAAGGCAAGCGGATCGGGAAGAGGATGAACGTAGAAGGCAAGCGGATCGGGAAGAGGATGAACGTAAAAGGCAAGCAGAACAGGACCGGCTACAGAAAATTTTACAAGACCAAGAAAATAAAAGGCAAGCAGAACAGGACCGGCTGCAGAAAATTTTTCAAGATCAAGAAGATAAAAGGCAAGCTGAACGGGAGGAGGATGAACGTAGAAGGCAAGCTGAACAGGACCGGCTTCAGAAAATTTTGCAAGACCAGGAAGAGAAAAGGCAAACAGAGCAGGACCAGCTTCAGAAATGGATGCTGGATGTAATTGTAGGCGAGCAAGGAAAATAACAGAAAATATTCTACGGACAAAATGAGAAATTTGAAGAAGAAGTAAACAATATTCAAAAAGAAGTTGGAAATGTACAAAAAAAAGTAGGAGACGTACAGAAAGAAGTGGAGAATCTACAAGCAGAATTTACCAGACTAAAACATCAAGCACCCACCGAGAGGGCATTCACCTCAGGACAACACATCAAACCTCCAACGTACGACGGTCAAAAATCCTGGACAATGTACAAAAGACAATTTGAAGCCGCTGCTGTTGCCAACGGTTGGAATAATGAAGAAATGGCTACATCATTAGTGGTAGCGCTTCGTGGATCTGCCCTGGAACTACTGCAGACCATTCCCATCAGCCAACAAGGGAAATATGACATCCTTGTAGCTGTCCTGGAGAGACGATTTGGAGACCAACACCGAAGACAACTGTATCAGGCACAAGTAAAGTCTCGGCATCAGAAGCCTGGTGAAAACCTGCAAGAATTTGAGGCAGACATTAGACGTCTCATTCAATTGGCCTACCCGGGAGCGACAGAGGAATTTCAAGAGGAACTTGCTGCCCAATATTTCGTGGATGGTATCAGAGATCCAGAAACTCAGAAAATGCTACGCCTAGCCAAATTTGATAACAGCAGTGAAACTTTGGGTCGAGCCCTAGAAATCGAGGCGGCATGTAACATCTCCAAGCCAAAAATCAGGGCCGTATCCATCCAGGAAGAAAAGGCGACAAACAGCTGTGAATTAAATGAGATGGGTGAAATTTTGAAGAAATTAACGGAAGTTCTTCAGGCCACGGGGAGATTCCGGGAGTCACTAGAAGTTAGGCCATACAACCGTAATCAGTGCTATAGATGTGGCAAGACTGGACACTTCAAAAGGGACTGTCGAGTACAAAGATTCCAGGAGCCAACAGAAGTTAGATCATGTAATCAAAAGGCTATAAATCAGTGCTATAGATGCGGCAGGACTGGGCATTTCAAAAGGGACTGTCAAGTACAAAGATTCCGGGAGCCACTAGAAGATATGCCACGTAACCGAAATGTTTCAAATCAGTTCTATATATGTGGCAACATTGGGCATTTTAAGAGAGACTGTCGAGTACAACTACGACCTACAGCTCCATCCAGAGACAACAGCGGTTCAAAGCTAAGTCAGGAAGAGTTGAAACAATATAACTTTAAGGATAAGCACAGGGAAGGAAGATGGCATAGTAATACAGATGCTTTATCCAGAAGGTCATGTGAGGATAATTATAAACATCGCCAAAGAACTGACCAACGAGAAGGAATCACTCCCATTAGGCGAATCAAGTTTAAGGTTGATCAGCAGTGGACCACAGAGCAACTGAAGAAGGATCAGCTTGAGGATAATGAAATAGCACTGCTACTAAAAGCTAAGGAAGAACGTCAACCAAGACCAAGCTGGAGAGATATTTCAACTAAGGGATCTACTTTTAAATCTCTGTGGGCTCAGTGGGACTCCCTGGTAGTTAAAAATGGACTCCTTAAACGAGCCTGGGAAAGCGCCGATGGCAAAGTAGTGAAGACGCAGTTAGTGGTACCAAGGAAGAGGGTATCGGAAGTTCTGGACGAAGTACATAATAGAAAGTTTGGGGCTCATCTCGGAGTTAACAGAATGATTGACAAGATCCGCGACAGATTTTACTGGGTCAACTACTGCCAGGATGTGAAATCATGGTGCCATCAGTGTTCAACCTGTGCCTCAAGTCAAGGACCCCAGACAAGATCCAGTGGGAAGATGAAACAGAATGATGTGGGACTACCGTTTGAAAGTCTCGCCAGTGACCGAACGAAGGGTCGATATGATCTCCAAGCTAACTCTAGGGGATTTCGGATGAACGATAAAGTCTGGTTATATAACCCGCAAAGGAAGACAGGAAGATCTCCCAAGCTAACACCAGTATGGGAAGGACCCTATACGGTCATCAAAAGAATTAATGACGTTGTGTATAGAATTCAGCGTAGCCCCAGAAGCAAACTGAAAGTTGTCCACCTCGACAGGTTGAAAGCATATCATGGACATGAAGTAGCTGATCGGGACGATCATAATTAAGAGGGAGGCAATGTTACGGCTAGCCTAACAACCATCCGAACGTTTTTGTGCTACCCTATAAAACTAGCCGCCGCCGTGCCGCTCGCTTCCCTGTCTGTATGACTCATCGCCCGGCCGCCGCAAAGTTTCGGGATCGCTGGAATTGTCTCGATGGCCTCGTCGAGATCATATAGAGTGGCGTCGGAATACTTCCCGAATATTCGTGATAGGTTTAAGATTATATATAAGCAGACCTAAGGCGAATGTTAGTCAGTCGGTTAGCAGGTCAGTTAGTTCAGTTAATCATTGAGTGTTGAATAGATATTAGTGGTAAAGTTATAAGACTAGTTTAGTGAGTTAAATTGTATACAGTGGTAGTGAATAAAGAGAGTATTAGTTGAAAATAGCAAAGTTGTAATTCTGTTAAGAACCCACGGGAAAAACGTAACAATATATTATTTTGGGATTTTTTTAGCTCTGTGGGATTTTGCAAGGTATTGACAACCAATATATGAGTCTGGCTATGATACAATTACGATAAACACACGGCGGAATAATGTTGGATCGTTTTAAAACGTAAACAGTTGGGTCTCTTTTTTTTCTAGGTCTGTGTTTCTAACAAATAATAGGTGGCAGGTGCCGTGGTTTTACGGTGATGTAAACTACTGAAGTGTGACATAGCAAATGTGATCTAATAAGAAAACACAATATGGCTAGCCTTCTTTGATGAGCAAATTACGCACGCTTATTTTCCCTCTACATTATTAATAATTAAGTAAGTCTGTTAGCTTTATGGCATTCGGCACTACTTTTGTATTCGTAGGTTACTTGTTTACATTGTTAGTTAATGCGAGCTGCTAGGGTCGACATTGTTCTCTACTGTGTGTGTGTGCAGGTTATGGACTTTACAACGTAATCTAAACTGTGTTGCGCGTTTCGACATTGTTCAGAGTAAAATTTACAAAGACAGCCGTGAACATAAATTGCTTATTTGAAAGTGCTAATATATTATGTTCACAATTAGTTTTTAGTTATCCTTAATTTCCGAAGATGGCCTTGCAAATGTGAAAGTCGGAAGGTGCAACGCAGTTGAGATTAGTACAGTACGTCACATTAATTGTCGTTTTTACGTATGTAAAACTTTTATTCAAATTCCAGGGTGGAACCGAAGAATCTGTCACCTCAAGTGACTTCGAAAGATTTCTTGCAGAGAGGGCAGCAGCAGCGGATAATCTACCCACAGTATCAGCAACAACAGGCTCGAATAACCCCAACACAATCAAGAAGGAGACTAAGAAAAAAGAGGAAGATCTATTAGCTTTGTAAAGTCGACTTTGTGTGATCGTGTTTACGTCATAACCTGTTACTTCGCGATATTATGGATATCAGGCTGACCCGATGGATCAATAGATATAAGTGCTACTGGTCCGGCAGGTCGGCATTATATGCACTCGCTATTAATTTGAGTCCTCTTTGAACAGTTCTGAAAGCAAAAAGAGTTTTGTGTACATTCCAACACCCTAGCATTGAGACGATTAACTTCAATAAATTTTCAGAATATCACTGATATCAATGCAGGGTCATGCAGGTCAAGAACTGTTTTGCGATTAACTAGCTATGGCTATTACAGAAGAAATGAAGGCGATTTTATTAATTTGACGTGACTGAAAGGTGTTTTTGATTGGTACACCTTTAAGTTGAAACAAAAATTCTGCTTTAAATATACGAATATGTTGATTGTGTAAAATGGTTTTGTGCAAAAGTAACACAAGATAATTTTATTAATTTCAAAATTGACGATTGAAGCCAACTTGTTCGAGCGGTGCCGGACAAAATCGCCAACAAAATCCTCACAACGGATTCTAATAAACACACTTGTAAAGTAATGATTTACTCGAATCAAAAATAGGGTTATAATTTAGTTTAATTTTAGTTGGTTTGTGTGCAATAATAGTAAACGAGCTCGAGGAATGATCTTTGAATTTTCAAATTGAATATCTGATTCTGAGCGATTATAATGCCGTAATTATACTTGTATATATTGTTTGTTCTTGACGAGAGAGAGCTGGATATAAAATAAAAATGATATTTTTCCAAGAGTTGCACACATATCTTGATTTTTTAGTTAGGAGGTACGCGTGGTGACACAAAAAAAAAACAATTTGTAGTAGCTTTGAGAAAATTTCCAAACTATTCTCATGAAAGTAGGGGTTTATCTCACAAAAGTGTGGGCCCCAGGCCGACGCGCCGCCGCCCCCAATATCAGTAAGTAGTAGTAAGTATAAGTAAATAGTGACGGCAGTTTTACATTTGTCATAGGAGGTTCTGGTTGTCTATATTTGTAATTCTGCTTTGAATCCTTCCCGACCATTCAATATTATTTTACATAATTTGGACGCCAATTCCAACATCGGCTTACCACTAAAGATTTCTTGTATAAGATATATCCTGGTGTTAGCTTTTTCGCAATCACAGCGACCAGCACACCCATATGTCTTTTTGCGCTGCAGCTGAATCCAACACATTACATTTTTTACATGTAGTAACCATTCATGTTCTTGTCTGATGGTCTTAGAAGTAGTGAAGTTGTGAGGGAGAATACAACCAACTTTACAAATACTAATATATATATATTTCCAAAATAGACATTACATGCAATGTGTTGGAATTGTCAGTAATAGTAAATATAAAAATAGATTTAGACATATAGATAAAATACTAAAAAGATAAGCTAACCTTCTAATGGCTTCTAAAATAAAGCTATAAAATAAACATTACAAGAAAGGTGTCAAAACTAATAAGAATTACGGGCCTATATTTTAAATATAAAGCAAAACAATACAAAAGTTGACCCCTTAAAATGATGATGTAAAATATTCCTGGAGTGAATAATATGGTTTTGTGGACAATAGTTCTCTTAGGGCTGATCTAAAGGTTGTTAGAGATTTACTTTCCTTGATATGTTTATGCAAGTGATTAAAAATCTTTAAGTAGAGCACCTCTGGCCCTTGAGAGACCTAAGTTAACCTAGTGGCTGGAATGTAAAGGTCATTGAGATAGGCACATACTTTTCCACACCTTTTGAATGAGGTAACGTTTTTGTAACCATAAAAGAAGCGCAAACCAGAATATGCATGCTGCAGGTTGTCAATATCTTTTCTTGGATAAAGACAGGTTTGCAGGAAGTTGTCTGGGAGAGTCTATACATGCTTCTTACTATCCTTTTTTGGGCGATAAGCACTTTGCTAATATTACTGGAATTACCCCATATAAGAAGCCCATAAAACAGGAGAGAATTTACACAACTTAAGAGTGGACCTATTCACATAATCTCTCAACTAAAGGATTGTATAGTTTTTTGATGCCAGTTTAGAGCACACCAGATCGACATGATTGTTACAAGAAAGATGACAATCGATGGAAAGTCCAAGAAAACTAATACTATCCACACTTACCAAATTAGTTTTTGTTTTCTCTTCTCTCAGTAATAGGCTTCTATCTGAGTTTGTTCTTATAGGACAGAATTGCATAAATGCAGTTTTTTTAGTGTTAAGAAACAGCCCATTAATTACACACCATTAGGGCATTTCATTTACACACTTATTAGCCATCAAGTGCAGTTGCTCAAAATCAATTCCACTGTCAATAGCAGAGGCATCATCTGCAAAGAGCGACATGTAGCAAATGTCACAGAAAAGGGGCAAGTCATTAATAAATAGTAGGAATAAAAGAGGCCCAAGAACACTGCCTTCAGTGACACATTTAACCAATCTGATATTAGATCTGGCTGATTCCTGACACATACAGCTTGTAATCTATTATCCAAGTATGACTTAATCCATGCATAAGCAGGTCCCCTTACTCCATACCTATATAATTTCCTAAGCAGGACTTTATGATTTATGGTGTCAAATGCCTTTTTAAAATCGTAGTAAATGCCAATAGATTTAAGGTTAGAGTCAAAATTTTCTAGTATTTTTAGGTTAAAAGCCAAAATATCGTCAATTGTAGATAGACCTCGAAAACCAAATTGTCGATTAGATAATATTTTATATTTATTTAAGAATTGAACCAGATGGTCCTTAAAGGTCTTTTCAAATGTTTCAGAAAACACGGACAGTAGTGCTATAGGTCTATAATTTTCAATTTGATTTTTATCACCCTTTTTATAAATTGGTATAATTAATGCTTTTTTTAAAGGCTCCGGGAAGACACCATGTTCAAAGGATAAGTTTATTAATTTTGTTAAAACTGGTAGTAAATGATCAACACATTTAAGTATTAAGTTGCCAGGAATCGAATCTGGAACACTCGACCTCTTTTTTGATACAGATTTTATAATATCCAGTACTTCATGAGTTGTGTGTAAGGAGCAAGGAAAATTGAATTTTGTACAGAACTTTGAAGAATTAGTTTATTGTTTTCAATTGGACAACTGTTGGTTAGGTCAGTCACTGAGTCAATAAAAAACTTGTTATAAGCATTAGCTACATTATCAGTTCCCTCTATTTGCTTGCCATCGAAAAGAACTAAATTTGGGGGACCATTTGCTGTAGGTCTAAGGTTTGTGTGGCTCCTAATTATGCCCCATGCTGTTGAACAAATTGTTAGACTCGAGAAGTAATTGCGAATTATAATTCAGTTTTGCTGCGTTTAAATTTTTTTTTGTGGGCTTTGACGGGCACTATATTGATCCAAGAGATCAGAGTTGCCAGATTGTTTTAGACTTTTATGCAATTTTCTCAATTTAATGCCTTCCGAGACAAGTTCAGGGGTAATCCATTTATTAAGTTTCTTAGAGTTATTTTCTGACTTATGAGCGAGTCTCAGTGGAAATGCAATGATAAAGAGCTCATTAAAGGTATTAAAAAAACAGGTAAACTTCTCATTGACATTGTCAGTTCTATTTGTACAGTCAAAATCATCAAATGATTTTTGCTAATAGGTGGGTAAAAAAGTTAATATTCTCCTGAGTAATGCTTCTTTTATATTCGATATTTGATGAGTCTATAGAAGACCCAATAAGAAATGAGGCCAGTTGTGCTCTGTGATCTGAAAAACATGCATCCAAGGTAATTGCCTTATTTGATAGAGAGCTCGAAAATATATGATCTAACAAAGTAGTAGATTGCCCCTGAATACGAGAATATTCAAATAAAAACCTAAAATATGAGCACTATATTCAGAAAATTTGTAGTGTCTCTGCTTTTGTAGCATAAATTAAGATTAAAATCTCCACATAAAATAATTGCACAGTGCTTAATTTTAGTTATGTTTATGAGACTCTCTTCAAGAGAGTTAAAAAAATTGATATCATTTTTAGGGGGTCGATACAAATAACACACAACTATTTGCCTATCAAAGATATTTAACTATTGCAATGAATTCGATCATAAATTCTAACTTTAAATCAACATTACAAATATAACTATTTATCAACTCATTTATTAAAAATATACATACACCACCTCCAAGCGTGTCGTCTCTACAATGAGAGGCGACCATTGAATATCCACTCAGGTGAAAACATGGAATTTCATCTTTGGACAGTCATGTATCGGTAATACATAGTATCTGTGGGTAGTTTTCTTTATGCAAAAAAAGTTCCATGTTTGCGGACTTCAATCTTAAGCAGGACGCCCACTGAATCGGCACAGACCGGCCAGCACGGCCGGCATAAGTTGCTATGTACGTTATTAAATGAGGCAGCGCCCATTTAATCGGAACAGCGCGGAACGGCATCTCGTTTAATAACGAATGCCGGCAGTGCTGGCCGTGCCGAGCCGGTCTGTGCCGATTCTGTGGGCGTCCTGCTTTAAGCTCCTTGCATTGATGTTAAGAATTGTCAGCTCGTTGGGAGTTTTATTTACATTCGTCTTGATTGAGGTCGACTCCACATCCGGTGATGCGCCTGGCTCTGGCGAAAATTTCCTGTTTTGCTGTTGACTCGGTTGTTAAAAATAAAATCTTGGCACTTAACATAGGCAGGCCACAAGTTCTCCTGTTTAAATAAAGGTGAGTAATTACTGTCAATTCAAATTTTATATGAAGAGGATTTGCAGTTAGAATGGAGTTTAGTTACTACAATATCGCAGTCTGTATGAATCTCTTCTTTCTTCTTTATGTATTCCAGGACCGACATATAAGAAGATGTGTGTGCAACCTGGCTGAGGTGAACCACTTTTTAGATGGTATTCCGACCAAGTCAGTAGTTTCGGTGTTGATAACCTTGCCATTGACCGTGGGAACACCCAAAAGCTCCAAGTTCATTGGAATTTTTCATATTTGATGTGGCAGATGAAACAGCCCTATTTACTTGACTTAAGGTTATAGAATTGTGAGGCACTTCCTGGACCTGCTTCTGGGTTGCAGATGAAGGAGTTTATTGGAACTGACCTTTGGGCTCTTCGCTGATTTTTTATTTGCACTTTCGGTGGCAGTAGCGTGCCGTATAGGGGGCCAAGGGGGGCGAATGCAGCCCCCCCCCCCCCCGCCCTCTATCTAACCCGTCTCAGCCTCCTAATGCAAACTGCAAATGGCTCATCATTCGGCGCCCTCGAAATAGCTCGCCCCTCCCGCCCTTATACCCACGGCACGCTACTGTTTGGTGGTGGTGGATTTATTTGACAGTCAAGCACAGAATTACATTTCAGCTCTGCACTACTCAATTGAGATTTCTCAAGTTTGCTAACTTTTGCATTCAATTCACTGATATGCGCTTTAAGTTCCATTGATTGTTTCTGGAATAGGGTTTTAAGTGTTTCCAAAATATGTGCACTGGGAATACTTGCTGTAGAGCAACTTGCACAATAATATTTCAGTTTTCTATTCTTCTTTAGCTCCATGACCTTCCTTCCTGAAGCTGTTAGATCCATACAGTCGGCACAGTTTTTTTGGCTACAGCTGTCGCAGGGTTAAATTTGTGTTACAGAATTATGGCAGGACTCATACGAAGACATTTTTCGCCAGATTCTGGAAGTTTTTCTGTAGTTTTCAGAAAATTTACAAACAAAACACACTAACCTCACTTTTTGGGTTTTGTTTTCTAACTCAATTTTTGCGTTATATAGTCCGGTTTTTAGCTCGTATAAATTCCCTTGCAGGATGATAAAAACTACTCTATGGAACGGAATTTGCTATTTTTTAGCTCTATTTACTTAAAAAAAACGCCTTGTTTACAGACAACAACTAACAAGCACGCGACAAAGGGAACGCTAACCCAATAAATAACATAGTTCGTGCTAGTAGTCTTTTTGCAGAATCCTGCGGAACTTCATTAATGACTTGATGAGATTCAAAACAGCTTCTAGCTCCAACTTGTCCAGGACAATGTTCGCAAGTTGTTTTATTCTTTTTAAATAAGATGGAGACATCTAAGAAGAACACTAGGTAATTCCCAATGACTCTCTCTAGATCATTTATGCAGATAAGAAAGGGGATTGGATTAAAATGTTTTATTACTGTATATCAGACTAGCAATTTAGAATTTTGCCGCCTTGATTACTAAAATGATTGTAATTGAGTTTTTTAAGGGATATCCAGTTGAAAGTCTTTGGTAAGAATAAGCCTAACATTTACAAAACAATTATTAATGCAACTCTAGGAGAAGTCAATTATTAAACACGTGTACTTCCCTAAGTGTGATAATTTATTTGGTAATGTTGATATTTTCCGCTCGGACTAGTGCACTTCCACCTTTTACAGAAACACCACTAACGTCAGGCTTCAATTAAACCATTGAGATTGAAAGGCATGGTTTGAACCAAAGATTTTAAATATAAATACTTAATAAAAGGTTCGGTTTTAAATAATATTTATTTTCATGTGAGAAAAAATCATTCCTTTATATTTTAAAATATGTTATTTATTAAACAATGTAACGATCTAAGAAATCTAGTGTTGAAGAGATATGTAATATATAAGTGTTGGATAATTTTATTTTTTATAATGGTTAGCCTTTTAGCAGCCGGTTTAAAATAATAATCTTTTGGATATTATATAAAGATTGTGTATATATAGGACTAAAATTAATCAATGCTCGTTTCTCTATATTGCTTTTCTTTGTTAGTGAGCTTGGCAACTTTTTTTCAGTAAACTAGCCCTAGAGAAACGAGCGTTCGCTATTTTGTTACACCATATTAATCTCGGATAATGTCTGATGAAAAAATATTGTATTATTTATGTATTTGTAGTGTTAATATGTTATTTAGTGTTAATATTAAAGTGAAATAACAATTATATAATAAAAATGCTGACAGAACTACGTATTGGTTCATTTAGCAGAGTTTATGATTTAAAGTGTATTATTAGTTTTTTTCTTAACCAAATATGACTAAAACAGCTTTTACATTTTCTCATAAACTACGATTTACTACGCCAAAATTATTCGTATTTCCATGGGATTCGAGTTTTTAATGAGGCCGCTAAAGTTATTTTTTCTGGGGATGCCCCTGTCTCCTACATCTGATTGAGTACAGGTTTAGAATTATGATCAAGCTGATGAACGTGAACGTCCGATATCCCTGGTTATATTTTGCGTATTTTAAAGGTAAATAATTAATACTTAAATTTCGTGTTCTTTTCTCTGTCTTTTTCTTTTTTTAACGCAAAATGTATTTTGCGAATTCCTCAATCCAAGAATTTGATTGCACAGTACCTATACACTTCCAAAATACTGTAAATATTCTGATAATTTTTCTAGACGTGCTGGCTAAAAAGCGCTGACCAGCGGCGGATCTAGGGACGCGTGGACCTCAGGGCAAAAGATATTTATGGGCCCCTACCCCTTGTATATTTTAAAACTAAGTTAAGGCATCGTGGGGCCCTTCTGCACCTTGGGCCCCTTTGCACCTTGGGCCCCAGGGCGGCGCACCGAACTGCCCGGTGATATGTCCGCCACTGAATATTCACCATTACCATTTTGCACAAACTGTACGTGGAATTTGTGGAAATTCAAGTCAAGTGTAGTATAACATACCCGGGGCCTGTTCAACATAGTTGAATGAGATAAGTAAAGTTGTGCTTTGTCTTTATTTTGCTAATGACCATCAAAATAGATTAAAAGGAAAACCAATCCTGTTGTGTTATTATTATATCTTGCCAACTCTACTTACTTATAATGCGTTCGACGGTAATAAAATTAGGGAAATTTGAGGGAAAGGTGCGTCCTGTAAATTAAAACACAGATTCCTAATTCGCCTAATTTATTAGAGAAAACGTGCCAAATTATTAGAGAAAAACGTACCGGATAGCCTGGAATTCACGACGGGAAAGAGTACGGCAGAGAAACCCTCGATCTAAATTCCTAAACCGAATTATGCTGTATAATCTTTATTAGTATAATAAATAATTAAATTACTGTCTCCCGTGCATCAGTTCGTAGTTTCACACTTGTAACAATACATATAAAACTGAAGGGGTGTTGTTAGTTAGCCAGGCGCCGCTGGAAGGTACCGAGGTCCTGGATTGCGGAGGCTACCCAGCTATTTAGTTGCAATTTGAGCCAATATCTCTAGAATGATCATTACATTTATAACTAGGATATTCTTCCGTCAGGGTAGAAAATGGTTAGTAGTGTTGCGCGTAAAACCCTTTTAAATGTGTTAGCGAGATATAATGAATGAGATGATACCTACCCTTAAGGATGCGGCCAGCGCAACATGTGTGCTCCGACTTTCTCGTCGGCGTGGGAGTGGGTCAATTACTTACTCCTGACCAGGGCGCCACCAGTTTGAAATATCCAAATCCGCAGACCCAAACAGGAAGATCCTCGGTCTTAAGAATCCATAAGGGCGATCCAAATCGACGATTACCCGCTACGCAAGGGCGACTACTAATTACACTTGTTTGGTTGAGGTATTCCAGAGCAAATAAAAGACGGTCACGTTCGTGCAGGTTTAAACTTATTGGCGTTCGTTAGGTTAGATGATAACGTGTTGCATATTTCTTTCAATAAACAAAATGATATAAATTTATAACAAAAGGTAAATGCTCATAAATATATCGACAGTAATTTGAATTAAAATTGTGTTATATAGAAGTGAATTAGATAAAAAATGATCGAACAATTATTAGACACGCTTTAGCTATAACGGAAGTAACAATATAACACCAAATGATTACGAAAGATCAAACCAAATTCAACAAATTAATCAATAATCACAGTTATCCGTCTAATAGTAGCTACTAAACTTTGGGCGCGTTTACCATGGTAGACGACTCGCAGTTGTACATAAATAAACCTTACCGATTTAGATCATTAAATACCGTTATGTAAAATTATTATAACTGGACAGTCAATAAATCAGAACGACAATGTTGATCATTTAACACAATATACTTAAATCAAATTGTAAGATTAAAGAAATGTCATATATAAATAAACTATGAGCATTATTATAGATCCACACTAGTAGATTCAGCAGTTTTAATTAGATTCGCATAGGTAAGCTGTGCTTACACCGAAACAGTACCGAGTATAGTTATATCAGTACCACGCAAAAAACTAAAACACGCGATATGATACAACGCTGGAAAAAACTCTAAAACACGCAATCCGATATACGCTGAAAATGTCAATAACACGCTGAAAATACACGCGTGAAAATATCAGTAACACGCCACTAACATTATGCCGAAAAGATCACAAATATAACCTAAACTTATCTTTACTGGTCTTCGCCGATATCACCTACGGTCTTCTGCACGTGGACTACTGCAATGCACCTTGGGACCATGAACTCTCAGTGGTATTTGAGGTAATCCCCATACCTCTATATGGCTACAGTCGGTACCAATAACACACAACCAATTGTCCCAGATATCACACGCACACCACATCTCAAAGACGTCGTGTTTATGTCCATATTATGCCTGAACGTCTGAAGACCTAAACACGACATCTTTAATACATCTTTCAGAAGACGTCTTAATGTTGATTCATGATGGACGTCTTTAAGACGTCTTTTTAAAGCCTCACGAGCACTTTGTATTTGTTGATTCTTGACCTTGAACAAAAGAAATGGAACGACAACAGTAAAGGTCTACAGTGTTACCGTTTATAGGTATTTTATCCGAAATTTGGGTATTTTGGTAATGTTTGTAGGTGTATTGCAAGTATTAGTGATATGTGTCAATTAAAATATCATAAAAATTGTTTAATGGAACTTGCTTTATAGTCTTCATTATACACATAACAAATAATTTAATTTTATTATTCGTACGCATTTCTATTTATAATCGTAATGTTTTATTTAATTTTCAATTTATGCAGTAATTTTTCATAAAATCGCTTGATTTTTGTAGTAGGTTCCTCTTTTTTAAACCAGTTTGATCACTTTTTTGCGACTAAAAGTTGTTATTTTGTCATTAATCAGGAGTATTTAGGTTTTTCATGTGGCAACACTGCTTCTGTGTTGCAGGTTGGAGCGGCCATTTTCCAATTTTAAAAGCGTCACCGGCAACGGCTGCCCAGCGTAAACTTGTTCATTCTCGATAAAATTAGATTTCGGCTTGTGAATTTGTGAAATATAGTAAATCTCTGATAGTTTGTATTACTTTGTGGTTTGTATCGTTACGTTTATCGTGCTTAAAGTGTCGAAACGGAGGTCGAAAGTCGAAACGTAGAGGCCGTTGAGAAGTCAGGACTTGGAAAATCCATTAAAGAAGCTGATGAGGTTGCCATTCCGGAGTGGCTAAGGAGGGCCTCAGGGCAGAAGAACCAATTAAGATAACATTAAACATGTAATTTAGTTTATTGATAATAACTGATAATTACATATTTTTCTAAAAATTCTCATTTTAATTTATGGAAAAATATTTATAAAATGAGTTCGTCTTTAAGATATCATAAGATTAAGATGTCATACAAATAGGTCTTTAAGATGTCATATAAATACGTCTTTACGACGTCGTTTTTTGTAACATTCGATGTCTTAAAGACGACGCAAGGCGTAAACAGGACATCTGTAAGGATGCAAAGCTATTCAACGCAAAAATATCAATCGAACCTAAACGTACCTTTAGCTCCAGCCGGTTTTTCTTGCTGAAATATCTGCGACGAAATTCGAGCCACGTTTCCAAGTTAGGGAACACATGCATTTAATAACACATCCTGACTGCGTATTTTTAAAGCGAAAGCGAAAAACAGTCGTTTAATATCAAAACAAGGGCAGCATATCAATTAATTATTATGTATTTTCCTGTTGGCTTAAATCGTAATCACGTCAAAATCACAGGGCAACCGCTTTGCCAATTAATCATCTGGCAACGTTCCAAGAATAACCCTTTTCATTAAACGTTCCGAAGTGCATTATATTACAATCGTCCGTAGGCAGCCAACAATTCTTTTAAGGTATATTACCGCCGAAAAAGGAAATTATTCGCAAGGTAAGTGATTTAATTGAAGTGCACTGCTATATACTTAAATGTTTTCTTGATAGCGATGTAGAATACGATACGATCTAGTGACTGAAATTACGTATATAACTAGCTTGTTTCAGTTTATTCCTCTAACAGCTCGATAAAGGCACTGGTCGTTCGACAATCATGCAAGATTAAGGGTGGCTTAACTGACTTTATTTGACTTCTATCTGTTACATGGTTCTCATGCTAAAATGACATGTAACAGTAGATTAATCAAGGCCCTTGCGTGCACTCTCAGTCATGCTAAAATTTAAATCTTAGCACGGAATGATAGCATACAATACATTTTAAAGCAGTGCTGTTCACAGCATAAAACGATTTCATTAAATATGTACACGGTTATTGACTATATTTGGACCAATAGATAACTTTTTTATTTGAAGGATTAGAAAAACGTTTAAATTAGGAAAGTTGTAGGAGTAGGATTTCACTCAAAGCGCTAGAATTTGATATCAGAAAAAACAAACGAACGTCATAAAGTCGTCGTCGTACGTACGACTAACTTAGGTTTTTTTAAATGGAATACCCTATATAATGTTACATATTCTGATTCTACGTAAAATTTCGAGTATATTTCATTTAATAAAACACGCAATCCTGCTACATTGAACTGTTTTCGCGCTATCGGTGATTGAAAATCGTACTATTAATATGTTTTCTACGCCCTTCGTATATGAATTTACTTAAGTCATTACGGGGTTTCTATGGAAACATCGGCAAATGTCAGTCGTCAGTGATAATCATTGATTTGTATAGGAGTGGATAAGCAATAGCCGCCTGTCGCACTATTCAAAAGTGGCAACCTATGGGCGAAAAAACAGGTTTCTGCGCATGACAAAATCGACGCAAAATGGAAAAACATAAACAAAGAAGAAACCGTTTTGTCATGCGCACTAAAACACTTGCCGTCTCAGCAGGCGTCGGTCAGGATCGAACTTGGCTTTTGTCTTTGACGTGTTTTCGTTTTGACGGCGCGGCGTTTTGAGTTAATAATTCGAGTTCGATTCGAGGCAAAATACCCGAGATTTCCTATTTCAAGTAAGTCTAATTATTATAAGTATTACTTATTTATACCTTATTGTTTGTTTCACTATGCTAACTGGGGCCCATTTCACAATCGGCAAGACTCCTCTACCGAATATTTGGTGAAATAATCACTTTAGAAGTCCGGGCCTGCCTATTTACCTTCACGGTGCAACAATTAGCTCCTACTAATTTTCTAATGCGCAAGTCCAAATAGAAATATCTTTGTTTACATTTCGCGGTCGTAAATTTGCCATGTTTGGTCTATTTATTGCTTATCCACTCTTATACAAATCAATGGTGATAATTAAGCATCCGGAAAAAGTTAAGAAGTTTATTTTCACTCATTATGGGCTACACTCAACAAGAACAACTTAATATATTTATGGCATACGTTAATAATCAGAACCTGCAAGTTACAAGTTTGAACGCCTTTGCGAGAGTCTACAGGAAAATAATAAATTATGGAGATTTTAAAAGAAAAAAAAAGGACAGTGCGACAACCTGACGATCGTATTCAGCTCTTTATTTTAATGGTATACCTATACAAAACTTGATTTTACTAATTTGTTTCTAAACATTAAATAAATTTTAGAAAATTCGACTTACTCTATACCTACAGCATGTGAAGCATTAAATGCCTCATTTTACAGAGCCCAAAGCACACTCAAGAAGTTCAAATACAAACCTTATAAGTTTTGGAAAGTTCAACAACTTTCCGAAGAAAATAAACGCCCACGACTTGAATTTTGTAATGCTATGTTGGAACAACTATGTATGAACGACACTTTTTTTGACAGAATAATATGGACAGACGAAGCATGCTTTGCAACAAAAAGTGTCTATAATAGACATAATACTCATTATTGGAGTCAAGAAAACCCTCGCCTTGTTAAAGCTGTTAAAATATCAGGATGGAAAGCTTTCAGTGTTTGGTGTGACGTTGTTGGTGATAGAATATTAGGGCAGGTGTCTAACTGGTGATAGATACTACCAATTTCTCACTGAAGAAATAGAAAACTTTTTAGATGAATTACCGCTTAACATCCTCAACCGATCTATTTGGAAACAAGATGGTGCTCCTGCTCACAACACGGCAAACGTGACTCACTTCTTAAATGAAAAATATGAGACTTGGGTTGGAAAGAATGGTTCAATTCGATGGTACCTCAATAGCCCTTATCTTACTTTGATGGACAGGTCTTTCTGGGGATGGCTTAAAGAGCGAGTGCATCATGAATACACATTCCACACTTTAGCAGATTTAAGGCAGAAAATTTTGGAAGAAATACAGTTTATTTGAATCCAGAAGCAGTCGTTGAGGGATGCCGTCCACCACTTAAAAACGTGTTATCGTCTTTGTGTCGAACAAAACGGAGGTCACTTTGAACACCTGTTAAAGTGAATATTCAATATTAATTCCACATTTTTTGTAATTAATTCATTAGTTTTAGTTTAATATAAACAATGCTTAAGTTGTTCTTATTGAGTGTAGCCCATAGTGAGTGACAATAAACTTTTTGTAATTTTTCTGGATGCTTAATTATCACTGACGACTGACATTTACCGATGTTTCTATAGAAACCCCGTAATGACTTAAGTAAATTCATATATGAAGGGCGTAGAAAACATATTAATAGTACGATTTTCAATCATTGATAGCGCAAAAACAGTTGAATGTAGGTAGGATATGTTATATTAAATGAAATATACTCGATATTTTACGTAGAATCAGAATATGTAAGTAACATTATATAGGGTATTTCATTTAAAAAAAAATCTAATTTAGTCGTTTTTGACGGCTTTACGACGTTCGTTTGTTTTTTCTGATATCAAATTCTAGCGCTTTGAGCGAAATCCTACAACTTTTCTAATTTAAACGTTTTTCAAATCCTTCAAATAAAAAAGTTATCTATTGGTTCAAATATAATCAATAGCGCTGTACACATGGTATGCCATCAAATATGAATTATTCATGAGCTTAAAAGAAATACTTGTGCAAATTATGTTAATAACAATACTTATTATAAGTTTCATTTTACTCACCTGTAAAGACATGTTAAAACACTGAAGCAAAACAATTCACCAAAAATAAACCGTACAGGGTGTTCACCCATAATGTCCCCCCCCCCTTTAACTTTGTTTATTTTTAAGCTACAAAAAAAAATTAAAAACAAAATTGTTGGTTTTTTTATGTAGTTTTTGCACACGTAAAGAAAAAAACAAAAAATTGTATAGTATACAGGGTAGATCAAAAAGAAACATTTTTTTAAATCTAGCCCCCATTTTTTATTCGATTTTTCGATTCTATGTAAAATTCTAAGGATTTTTAATGTAACACACTATATGCCTATTCCTAATACTTTAGAAGTTATTGATAGTTGAAGTCGTTATTTTTTAATTATAATAAAAATTATTTAATCATTTTTAAAACAGAAGATACAAAAGCACTAGGTCGAATTGAGGAAACTCAATATTTATACCTCAATGACTTCAAAAGCTAAACAAAAAGTTATATTCTTAGGTGGCTGTTGCCATAAAAAAAAAAGAACAAACAAAATAGCGACTTCAACTCTCAATAACTCCTAAAGTATTAGGAATTGGCATATAGTGTGTTACATTAAAAATCCTTAGAATTTTACGTAGAATCGAAAAATCGAATAAAAAATGGGGGCTAGATTAAAAAAAAATTTCTTTTTGATCTACCCTGTATACTATACATTTTTTTGTCTTTTCCTTTACGTGTGCAAAAACTACATTAAAAACCCTACAATTTTGTTTCTTGTTTTTTTTTCTAGCTTAAAAATTAACAAAGTTAAAGGGGGGGGACATTATGGGTGAACACCCTGTACACTGCGCCGGCTTTGGACTATCTATCCCCGTTCTCGAGCGATACGCTTTCGGATCTCCTCCAAAAAAAAAACTCGCAAACCCCGACTTCAATTTATGACCTGTGTTTTTCTTTTTCTTTCATTTCATGTAGGTATATAGGGTGTCTCAAAACTGAATGTATAAGGTCTAATGAGATAATATTTTAAATAGGCGGGTTACCTCACAAGTAAAGGTGAACCTGGAGTTTTTATAAATGTTAAAGCTCACTCCCTCGACAAACTCAGCCGTCACAACCACCTTGACCTTCCACCTCATTCTTGACCATGCATATTTTTCGTGGTTCCTTGAAGTACCTTACATCATTGCCTTGCTTATCAATTATGACTATGTCCATAAACTTAATTCGAACAATTTCGTTGTGGATTTCTCTATCTTTGGCATTTAAACGTTGAATTACTTCCAACTAAACCTCACAAGTTGTTTTATATTCTGCTCCAAATAAAACGCAGCTCGTTCAAAAATAAATCATGAATGTGAAGAATTTCACAATGACTATGTTTAGTTAACTAATAACCATATTACTACTTATCAGGTTATTAAAATGCATATGATCAGTGAAACAACGTCACATTTTCACATGGAAAGAAAATAAAAACGCCCAGCTGAAAAAGTAACAAGGACCTTGTTACACACTAGTCGATGGCCGATAAAAAATCAGTTGCCTGCTACTTTGTGCGATAAAACTTTCCTATATTTCCTTCTACTTACAGTAACAGTCGGTATGATTGTGCAATCGCTTACGCTTCCTCATAATCTGTTCCAGAAGACGGACGTGTGAGCAAACTACATCTCATGGATGTCTCGAGGTAGGTATTCTATTACAATAAAGGCGTCTTAAGGACGTTCGAAACATCCCGTGGATTACCGGCGTTCTGAGCCAGACGAAAATTAAATATTGTAATATATTAGTGACAGATGAGTAAAATGACTTTACCCAATATGCAAAATAGAGTCTTTCCAATTGCGAAAAACATCTGCAAATGAGAGGATGGCCTACAATGCTTCCCAATCAGAAAAAAGAGCCATAGTTTTGTAACAGTTATTTACGTATGTACAAGTATTTTCTGAGCGTTATTATAGTCACAAGTGGGAAATATTGCTGCGACGAGGGCATATACTTAACAATAGTAATCTCACCAGTGTTTTAGTATGCCATAGCGTACGTGTAAAAAGGTGCGTACAGACCTGACGCGACAGTCCAAAATTCCTAAGTGTCGACGGGGAGCGCGCGCGGCGCTAGCGCCGCCTGTCCGAGGCGCGTCGCTACCCGTCTGCTGTCGATTTTTCGACGGCAGATCAAAGAAAGAGCGAGGCGCAGTGTGGACGGGTAGTAGTAGGCGCGTAGCAATCGCGAAAGAATCAGTGAAGAAGTTCAATAGAACTTAGTCGCGTGGGGCGCGCGTCTCTCTACATGGCTCACAGCAGGCGCGCGAGAAAACCGTGCGCGTCGCGTACGCGTAGCAGGCGCGCGGCCGGCGCGTCGCGTACGTGTCGCGCGCGTGGCTCGTCAGGTCTGTACGCACCTTAATGTGCATACAACATTTTATCTACGACCATTTAAATAAAAAAAAAATTAATTTAAAGTTTAAATAAAAAACGTCTTAAGCAGTCTTGGACATAAAATCTGGTTTTGACAGAGATAAAATGTCAGTTACGCAATAAGTCATTAATTTACAGAACTGGCGCGGTAAAGGCCCTCATTACGTAACTCAGGCAAGGCAAAATGAATGATTTAATAAGCACTTACCGCAACTTTTTCAAAAGTACATAATTTTATCTACGACCTACATAGTAACGCTTACTATGTAGGTCGTAGATAAAATTAAGTATGTAGTACTTTTTGAAATGTTCTTGCTACTCCGAATTTTTTCCTTCAAATGTGAAAAAGGGTTCAACAAATAAATCATAAATGTAAAAATAAAATTCTACTTTTGTATTAATTGTAATGAGTATTATAACAGTATTTTCATTGACATCATAACGTAATGAAAATGGAACTGCTAACGTAATATTTATTACACATTAGGATTAACATATAACTATAGTAACCGTTCTCTATCACTCTACAGGGTGCTACAAATTCGAGTGCATGCATGGAGATCTCGGGAACCGTAAGAGATACGAGGTTGGTTAAATTAAGGCAAAGTTGTGCAATTTGATGCCCAACAAGATGTAGTTTTGAAATTTGAAAAATTCCGAATAGCTCCGGAGATATTCGTAAAAAAACGAAAAGCAGCTATTTTATTTTTATTTTTTCCTGACTTTATTTGAAGAGATAATATAACATAAATTTAACATTTTTATTGCCACTCTTTCCCCTTTCTAAAGTGACAGTATCAAATTTTAAATCTGACGTTTCGTGTCCGGGCCCCCATTATCAACTTAATTTTTTTAATAATAGGGACCTGGATTTTACATTTCATATTTTAGAAGCCTTTGGTCTCCCAAAAGCAACGATGTATCACACTTATCAATATATCAACAAATCTAGATTTTTTTCCATAAGAGATAATGTGTTAGACAGAGATGGGGCGTTCTTTTCTGACCCCATTTCACTTATGATAATATTTGTTACCGCTATTGGACAAGTGTGATACATCGTTGGTTTTGGCAGACCAAAGGCTTCTAAAAAATGAAATAAAAAATCCAGGTCCGTATTTAAAAAAATTAAGTTGATGATGAGGGCCCGGACACGAAACGTCAGATTTAAAATTTGATACTGTCATTTTATAAAGGGGAAAAAGTGACAATAATAACGTTAAGTTTATGTTATATTATCTCTTCAAATAAAGTCAGGAAAAAATAAAACTGAAATAGCTGCTTTTCGGTTTTTTACGAATATCTCCGGAACTATTCGGAATTTTTCAAATTTTAAAACTGTATCTTGTTGGGCATCAAATTGCACAACTTTGCTTTAATTTAACCGACTTCGTATCTCTTACGGTTCCCGAGATCCCCATGCATTCACTCGAATTTGTAGCACCCTGTATAGGCTTAGCACTGCTTATACACACAAAACTGTGTCGCTATTTACTTTGTCACCAACAGATTTAACAGATTTGGGTAGATTTAAAAGAATTTGCTGTTTTCATACTTATTTGTGTCATTTAAGAAGCCATTTCTGAAAAATCGTTTTCTGGAAGTAATTAATCATGTACTTACTCTTCTCGAAATATCGCAAATTGCGGAGGAGACTTCAATAATATTTCGCCACAGAAATCGAAATTGGATATGAAAATGTTAACAAGAAGTTTATGGGATTGGCGTCTGGATAGAAAAATATGCCTGTACTTTTTACTTTTAGCATATATGGAAAACTTGCCAAAAAATTTAAACCATCTTAATTGTGGGCATATTGTTTGTATAAATGGCAAATGTAGACAAAATATAGTACACAACTGGGGTAGTAAGCATATTACAAACTCATTCTATTACAGCTGCCACTTCGTTCTATCTGGCATTTTCTTAGACAACATCAATTTGACTCCGGAGCCCGAGGAAATGGCATATTAGATACATCACTAGTCCGATAAAATGTACATTAGCGGACTCGTTAATTTTTTAATCGAATCGTTACTAAGCAACAAATTCAAAAGTTGAGTTGATGCCACGCTGATAGCTACATACAAGTAGATAACATCCATGATACAATATATTTTGTATCATGGATAACATCAAAGAAAAACCATCAGGAATTTACGTGTTTAAAAAAACAGTGTGAAATATGAAATTACACGTCCGTGGTCCGTGAACAAAACAGCCATGGCATGGCACTCTTTTAGAAATTCATCCATCTAAAGATATTGCTTTTGACCGAGACACCCAGCAGTCCGATTGACGAGGATGAAGGAATAGTCGATCCTGCCATAATGATGTCAGGGCCCGCTGTATTGGCCCTCTTGGTAAACGTGACTGCTTGGGTCTTTGCTGCATTGAACTGAACCAAATTTCGGTCGCCCCAAGTTTGAACTTTCTTCAGGTCTTGATTAATAGCTGTAATCTGCTCCTGTCTGCGGTGGTGAGTCTCAGTCGCTGGTAAGGGTTTTTCTGATCTAAAGTGGGAGGCAAGGGTACTGTCATCTGCAAAACTGTAAACAGGATTATTCGTTTCGATCAGCAGGTCATTAATATAGATGAGTAACAGAGTTGGTGAAAGTATTGCGCCCTGAGGCACGCCCGCGTTGATGGTGAATGTGTCCGAGATGTGTCCATCGACTGCAACGTGTAGGGATTGGTTCTTAAGGAAACTGGCCAGCCAGCTGCAGAGAGAGAGGCTGGCAGTCCGAAGGACGGCAGTTTGTTGAGCAGTCCGTCATGCCAAACTCTGTCGAATGCCTTTGAAATATCCAACGCAATCGCTCGAGACTATCCGTAGTTTTCAATGGCCCTACTCCATATATGAGTGACATAGGCCAATATATCTCCTGTCGATCTCTCTTTGCGAAAGCCGTATTGATTATCGCTGATTATTCTGTTGTTCTCGAGGTACTTGAGTAGATGCTGGTTGACTACACGTTCCATGACTTTGGAGATTATTGGAAGCAAGGCAATTGGGCGATAGTTTGAGAGCGTGGTTTTCTTGCCTTTTTTGGAACAGGTTGCACTCGAGCGACTTTCCAAGAGGATGGGTAAATCCCTTTTCCGTCAGAAAAAGAAAAAAGTCTGGAAAAAACGGGTGTTAGTTCGTTGGCGCAGTTCTTTAGCACGATGGCAGGTATTCCGTCCGGTCCTGATGTCTTTTGCGTATCTAGTTCTTTAAGGATTTTGCGAATATCATGGTGATGAAACTTGACTTCTGCCATGGCAGTGTTGATGTTCGATAAGATGGGGAGTCTTGCCTTGGGGGACGTCTAAGGTAGAGTGCGATGAAAACATTTTAGCGAGCATGTTTGCTTTTTCCTTGGCTGTAGTCGCCGTGATGCCACGTTCGTCCGTCAAACACAGAAAAAAAATACTTATATAGATTAGATAAAATACTTAAGCACTATAGGGACAGTTAAAACCTTATTTGCCTCATCCAAATGTTTTTACTAGAATTGCTTTACCTAATATGATTAAACATATTATCTAATTTATAGAATATTAATTATTAAGAATTGACAAACATTTTTGCCCTTCAAAAGGAGTTGCTAATTGTTTCAGATAAAATATCATGTACTGCAGAAAAGAAATTCTTGTAGTTGAAAACATATGAATAATATGGTTGTGTGTGATAAAAAAGCGTTTTATTAAACAATGGCGAGACAATTCACTAAGCTGCATAGAAGAAAGTGCTAATTTAGAAAAATCGTATGTTGTACTAAATATTTTTATTTTCTTAAATAGGAAATAAACGTGCTTGCCTATATAATCTCTTAGTGTGAGGGGCCTAATTTATCATCTACATTAGACAAGTATTTTACTAAACTACGAAAAAAATAATTCGCTAGGGTAGATAAGTACACTTGCGTA
Source organism: Pissodes strobi (assembly GCA_016904865.1). NCBI lineage: Eukaryota > Metazoa > Arthropoda > Insecta > Coleoptera > Curculionidae > Pissodes > Pissodes strobi. Next base: position 171,599 of record MU182147.1, read on the forward strand.
CTTAGACAAAGTTCTTATGTAGGTACAGGACTTATGGTTATATTTAAAACAATGGCTAGATTTTGTATTATTAGAATTTTCAGTACATGTTAAATTCAAAAGTTTTGGTTTTTTCTGAAACCGTCAGAATGTATCAAAAAGCAAATTAATAAATGACGATCTGAAGATTAACAAATAAAAATGAAGTTTGCTATTTTATATGGAACACCCTTTCTAAGTCTATATTTGGGTAAGTAGTTTCTGATATATTGCCAAATAAATATAAGAAATCTATTAAGCCAGCTAAGGCAATCAAATTTTTAGCGTTAATAGTAATTTACCTAAGTTTTATTATTTATAATGTAATATATAAAAAACCATTATATACCCAAATATAGACCACTTGTTATATATATTTGAAACTAGGGGAAAATTGTTTTTCCGAATCCGAGGAAGTATACAGTATTTCATATAAAATAGCAAACTTGATGTTCATTTATTAATCTTCCGATCATCATTTATTAATTTTATTGACACATTCTGAAGATTCAGAAAAAAACTTACAACTTTTAAATTTAACATGTACTGATAACTGTAATAATAAAGAATCTATAGCTAATGTTTTAAAGATAGCCAAAACCCTGTATAGAGTTATTGGTGGTAAATGTCCCCTCTCTCCTCTCTAACTTGTTTAGGTATTTGATGTTTAGCAAAACAATGTCATATAGAAAGAAAAGTTTTATAATTCAAAATAGATTTAATTTTTATATATGTATATATACGTCTACAAAAGCTTTGCCCATATAGTATCCAATTTCAAATGTCTACTGAAGAAAGTGTAAAGAAATACCTACCGTTTTGGTTCATGAAAACTGACGTCGTTTAAAAACAAAATATATTTTTGACATCTACACCAAATGAAAATTCAAAGGTAATATAACTGAAACAATATTATGTAAAAAACGTGTTTTTATTTCGACGAGGAACTTATACAAGTATTAGGTATAGTTAACAAAAACAAATTAACGAAAGTTGCAGTTTAACTAATATCATGTCCATGTCTAACTGCGATGTACATATTTCCATCCACCGACTTATATTCAATTGGTGGTATATAAAAATTTGTATGAGATAGAGCTTTTAATCTTAGATATTCGGATGAAACTCCCCTTGCAGTTGACACATTTTCTTTACAATTAGAACATGATTCAAATAGGTTAATGACATATTTTTTCAGAAAACTTATCAGGCCACTGTTAAATAAATCAGAAATTTCTTCCACAATTAATTGAATAACATTTCTAGGTATAGCTGAATTGTCATACAGCTTAGCTATAAATTGTAAGACGCAAGTATTTAGTATAACTAGAACTTAGGTTAAAAAAGTTTGAGCTTGTATTATTACTATAGTTGTCGGAGGTGGAAATATTACACCCAGTTTGAAATGTCCCGTGTTAATTTTTCAAATGTTTTCTAAAAGAATTAAGAGTTTGAAAATCTCGTCTACATTATCCTTCCCTACATCTATAGGTACCATCAGTTCTTAGATTATGGACTATTTTAAAATGCAAGAACAAAGCCGTATCTAAGTCAAAATCATCACATAAATAACAAACTGGCATATTCAGTCTTAAGTACTTAAAACTAATATTAAGTAACGTGTAAAAAAATTTAAACCTTAAAACTCAAAAATATACAACGGAATTATTAGAAGGAAAATAATACTCCTAAATAATGAAAAAAAACTTGCTTTATAAAAAGATAGGGATACCTAATGTTTACAGTTTTAAGTCCGCAAATAATGAATTTACACCAGTGAAAGATTTGTCCCATTTGGTATATAGTTTATACTTTGTTTTCTTATAAAGACAATGGTTTATATATTCCTTGTTGAATAAACGTCCATACCTGTTCCGATTCCCTGGCGTATTCTGCATGTAGAGCATGAAAACTTTTGAAACATATATGTCTAGGGCCTTTAGACAAGATGGCATAAGAAACATATGTTGATCTATCTTAACATACACACTTTCAATCTCGTTGTTTGAGGGCCCCACGACGATAACCAATGGTTGAACACAAAGTCCAAGTTCCTGTAATTTTTCTACTTTATTTTTAACAGCTTGAGCTAGTTCTGATATTATTACCTAAATATGACACTACACAATAAAACAACTCTTCCCTTCACCATGCAAACTAGACGTAAACTGATGCAGGGTGCAGTGAAGCCTAAAATCTTGAATAATGTTGGTAGGTAAGGGCCGCCGCGTCCAAACAAGTTGCGATCTCTCTTAATTAATTTTTTGTTAAGCATATAAAAATAAATTGTCTTCATTATATAAGGCAGCTAAGAATCTTATCTAATTCCAAACAGCATTGTTTGTAATATAACAGAATATCTTTTCAGACACATACGTTATGTTTTTTGGATTGCTAACGTACTTAAAAACTTATTTAAGTTAATAATAATTTCACAAATGCCCGTCTACAACTTTTTTAATTGTTTTAAGCAAAATAGTTACCTATTCTATTCAAAAAATGTGTTAGACGCGAACGGCATAAAATAAATGTGTGTCAGTTAGATAAGTTTTCTGTTAAGTCTACACAAAAATGCCTGTAGTACTAAATAACACTTGTTTTAAAAATAATTAGATATGTGTTTAAACCAGACAATTAAAATTATGTAACAAAAACAAACGTTTTGTGTGTTTTTAATTATCAGTAAGTTGTATGATCTAATTTAAATTAAGTGTCATTTGAACAAGAAAATATTGTGTTAGACGAAAAAAATGTTTCTTGTGCATAATGCACCTTGTAAATTTGACTACTGCTTTATCTAAATCCAAAAAAATACACATATAATCCAATAAATTTCTCATCAGATAATACGTCTTATCTCCATACCAATACCAAGTTTTTTTTTTCTGTGAAGGTGGGAGAGACGTTTTTGTAAAGTTGTTAGTTACTGCTTTTGCTCCCGACCAGAAATTCCTGGAACCACTGGGACATTGCAAAAGTTTATTCCTGATCCTTTGATTGTGTTTGTCCTTAGTTTCGTCGATCACACGTTTGCATTCGTTTCTCGCTTCGACAAAATAATTGCGATTTTCAGCGGTCTGATTTTGCTGCCAGTACTTGTAGGCTTGCTGTTTCCTATCTACAGCTCTTTCGCATCTTCTGTCGAACCAGGGCTTTCCTTTTGATGGTAAGTTGATGGAATTTGGGATGTATGCTTCCATTCCTGAGGAGATTACTTGCGTGATCTCTTCGCAGCAGACTGACGGATCGTCAGTGCCAAAGCTGACGTCGAGCCAAGGAAAATCTAGGTAGAACTCCCTTAGATCGTCCCAGTTTGCAGAATTGTAATGCCAGATTTTGCGAGGCAATGGTGGGTCCTTCTGTATGAGTGGCAATTCACACACCGTTGTAATAAGTTTGTGGTCGGTCTACTTAATGCCGGACCAACTGTAATTTTGTACTGGTCAGAATTGGTGGTTAGAAAAAGATCCAGGAGGGCGGCGAATTCGCCCCTCTCTGAGATTCGAGTTGGTTCGTCTACAAGTTAAGTAAGCCCGCAGCTGATGGCAAATGCTTCAGCTTCTGTTGTGTTGTGTTGTGGGCATTGAAGTCTCCCAGAACGATTATTTCTGAACTGAGGTGATCGACCCGTATTGAGTCGAAAGTGGTAGCTAGTGTTGAGAAAAAGCTTTGGTAGGCTCTATCGCTCGGAGGGCGCTAGAGATAACATATAAACTTGGTAATTCCCTTGGCAGTGAACTTGAGCCACATGATGTCAAGGTTGTTCGGTTCGAGTGTTTCCTCGCGGTGACATGAAAGGTCGCTTCGTACAAAAAGGCATATTCCGAACTTGTGTCTAAATCGGGTATGTAAGTCGTAACCAGGATAGGGGTAGTTCACTGTTGTTGTTGTAGAACATACTTGTGTTTCTGTAAGCGCTAGTATGTGTAGTCTATTTGCTTGTAGGTGTTGGTGTACCGAATGTATGTTTATATTTAGGCCTCTTATGTTGCAGAAATCTATTCTAAATTGGTTCGGTACCTTTGCTATCTGTAAAATGCGGAATGAAGGGCTCCCAGGGCCACCCAGAGCCCAGAGTTCCGAATGGCCGGGGAGTTTACTTCCGGAATATTTTGATCCTGGATCATGTCCATATATTCCCACTGTGGAAGCCGGGAACACCAGCGCGAAAGCGGAACGTGATTTGGGAAAACCACTTAGCGCCTCCCAGTTCAGGTGGCGTGGTCTTTCACCGCACGATGCTTTAAAAGTAAATCCCTTGGTTGAAATATCTCCAACTCGGTCTTGGTTGACGTTCTTCTTTAGCTTTTAGCAAGAGTGCTATTTCACTATCCTCAAGCTGATCTTTTTTTAGTTGCATGCTCTGTGGTCCACTGCTGATTTGACTAATGGGAGTTATTCCTTCTCCTTAGTCTATTCTTTGGCAATGTTTATAAATACCCTCGCATGATCTTTTGGATAAAGCATCTGCATTATTATGCCACCTTCTTTCCCTGTGCTTAACCTTACAGTTATAGTGTTGACCCTCTTCCTGACTTGACTTTGGGCTACTACAAGTATGTCATATTTCCCCTGTTGGCAGACGGGAATGGTCTGTACTAGTCTGTAGTAGTTCCAGGGCAGATCCACGAAGCGCTATCACTAGTGATGTAGCCATTTCCTCGCTACTCAAGCCGTTGGCAATAGCACCGGCTTCGAATTGTCTTTTTGTATATTGTCCAGGATATTTGACCTTCATAGGTTGGAGGTTTGATATTCGGTACTGTGGCGAATACCCTCTCGGTGAGTCCTTGATTTTTTAGTCTAGTAACTTATTCTTGTAGATTCTTCATTTTTTCTGTACGTTTCCTACTTCTTTTTGTTATACATTTCCAACTTTTTTTTGTACAGTTCCAACTTATTTTTGTATATTGTTTAAGTACTTCTTTTTCAAATTTCTCATTTTGTCCGTCCAATATTTTCTGTAATCTTCCTTGCTCGCCTACAATTATTACATTCGCAGCATCCATTTCTGAAGTTGATCCTGCTCAATTTGCCTTTTATCTTCTTGGTCTTATTGGTTGCATCTTTGATTAAAATTGTTTGTAAAATATGTTTTTAAATCAAGAAAATAATTTAAAATCACATATTGATTTTAAGAATATATTTTTCAAAAGGAAGTATCCGTTGACTTAAATTTAGTAACGAAAATTAAGACAATATGTATAACAGTATATATAAATGGAGTATTCCTTTTTGGTGTGTATATATATTTTTTATGGCAGTGGCACACGCACTAAAGGGAGATCCTATGGCGCTCGATGAGCGGTGTGTGTGCGAAGATGTTGATTGACACGGTTCTTGAATAGTTTTAGATTGTAATTAGGGGGGAAACAGATGTCCTGAGAGTGAATTCCACAGTGATGGAGTGCGCCAGACAAAGGAGTTCTTGTAAAGCGATGTTCTAGGTGTTTCTATTTGTACGCCGAACTGGTGCGCTCTTGCCGTCTGTCGTGACTGTCTGACAGGCGTTGCCAGGGGCAAATAAGGCGGGCCAAATCCTGGGAACATCTGCCGTGAAAGTATCTGTAAAACAGGGACATCTCGGCCACATGTCTACGGTGCTCCAGATTCCGAGTCAACTCCGGGTCGCCGACAAGACGCACAGCTCTCTTATGAATGGAATCCAGCAGCTTTAGGGTGTGCTTTGGTGCGGCACCCCAGATGTGTGAGCAATGTTCTAAGCACCGTCTTATTTGCGCTCTGTAGAGCAAGAGCAACCGCTGAGGTGTATATACAGTTTTTTGTTGCGAAATAGCGCACCAAGCTTCTGGGAGGCTGATTTTGTGACGTTATAGCAAAGTATATGAAAACTAGTAAGTTCACTCAGCGGTAAATCCTTTGATGTAATTCAGCCACATTCTTTTATATCAAGTGACAACTGGAGATGACCGATGCGCTGCGTAAGTGTCCGATTGATTCGCGTGGCTTTCTCTAGTCAGAGATGTATTCAGGAGATTGTATGGACTCGTACCGAAAGACCTATTGAATGCCGGCCGGGTGAAAAATCAAGTGAAACTGAGCAAAGTTGTAAAAATATTTTCATAGAAGAAAATTGAAAAAAAAAATTGCTATACGTTTGTCATTTTTAGGTGATACCACTGTTGCTATCTCAGAATCTAACAAGAATTTAACAACACAGCAAATCGATCTTGAAAAGGCATCAATAATGGCAACTTTCTAATTTAATCAAGTTTGTAGCTTTGACCGTTTCAAAGATATCAATAATAGTAAAATTACCTAAAATTTGTTCAAAAATATATAATAATATAATACTTCGGAATCTCATTTTTACTACACTTCTTTGGTTTCATGAAAGTGATTTTTCAAGGCCACGTTATGACATGGTTTATGATTTCGTCTCGCGTTACGGCATTTTTGTATCGTTGATTGGACGACTAACCAAAACTAACCAAATCTATCAAAATTGATTGTACCGTATCGGCACCGGCACCGGTTCAAATGACTACTACAATAAGCTGAGACTAAGTGAAACTAACCAAAACTAACAAAATCTGTTAAAATTGATTATAACGTATCGTAACGGGTTCAAATTACTAAAATAAGTTTATTGATACTAACTGAAACTAACCGAAAGTTGATTGGAAGACTAACCCAAACTAACCAAATCTATTAAAATTGATTATAACG
>MU182147.1:178706-194784 GCA_016904865.1 Pissodes strobi
GTATACCGGGTGACCACGAGATTACTACCCAGTCCGTAATTATCTTATAAAATAATACATCGATTTGAAATTTTAAGAAGTCGTGTCTTGTCTTGACGTGCATATTTTGGCCATGTAAACACTTTACTGTCATTTCCGGTTTAACCGGAAGCCGTGTCAACTTCGATATTTTAAATCGAATACCCTGTATATTTTTCAAAATTTAGATTCCATGGAAAATTCTAAGTATAAAACATGTATTACACCTTATACCTATCTTTGCCAGATTTCGAGATAATGACAATTGAAAATATCACATTGATCGGCCATTCCATCAAGTTGACAGAAAACAAATGAATGTAGGAAAAATATAATATGACTATTTAAGCCAAAGACGAAGAAAGAAGATGGACCCGTAACACGCATATTCGGCAATGATCTGCGTGTGAGGTCAAAAATCGATCGGCCGCCATACCATGGTGACAAGAATTTTTGGTGACACTTAGCAAATTTTATGTTATTCTGACTAATATTTCTATTTAGTTTATAAATAATTTGGTAATTTAGCATGGTGGGTTGTTCAGCGTATGGCTGCAAAGGCCGAAACGAGAAAAAAGTGACTGGAATTACATTTCTCAGGTAAAAATCGATATTTAACTTTGGTTATGTAGTTACAAAAATGTAATTTTTTTCCAATTTAATAGTAAAAATAAGTAAAATGCTTCCAGTATTCACCGTGCCATAGCCAAAGCAAACCAGTTTTATTAATTCCAAGTATTATTTTCATTTCCCGACATTATAATAAATGTTTGAAGTCATAAATTATGCTTATCAGATTAGTTTGGGTCAGTGGCGTAGTTAGGTATAATCTGTGATTCTGTGGTATATAGTTAAAAATTCATCTTGTTCTAGATTTCCAATGCAGGATCCCGACAGACTTGCACTGTGGATCAAAAATATGCATAGGGCAGTTTGGGTGCCCACAAAAAATGACAAGCTTTGTTCCAATCATTTTGAAAAGTCTTGCTTTTATAAAATTGGCACAAGGACTCGCCTCCATGATGGTGCAATACCAATTATTTTCGAGGCACTACCCAAATATTTACAAGAAAGGGCAAAGCCAAAGCAAGTAAGTATTTGTTGTTGGATTTGGATATCAAATCATCTTTAATGTCAATATTCATATACAGTTTTTACATATGTCAAAAGAAAAGTTGGTACAAAACAAAGCATGGACCAATATTATAAAGCTGGATTTATAGATTGACATAACATGAGCATAAGAAGTTAAACATTCAAATTTAAGTCAGGCAAAGTATAGATCGACATAACATAAGCTTGACTTAAGAAGTTCACCAACTTTTAACTTCTTATGTGATGTACTTATGTTCGACCAATGAGAATACAGAATTATAGTTGTATTTGCCTTTTGAGAGAAGGATACGTGATATTCAATAAAGTTTGCTGTTTTGGCTTTTTGTATTCTTTTTATTTTTGAGAATGGTAAGGATTTATAAATTAATATTAATATGCATACGGTTCTATAGTATACTTCTTTGGAAAATTTAAAGAAAATTATAAAATTTGTAAGGTTATTATTTTCGCTTTACAGCTCAGGTGCACCATATCACAAGCTCGTTTATTTATAAACAGACCATTTATTGTAATGTGCTTATGCTATGCTATGTCTATGCTATGCTTATGTTATGTAAATCTATAAATCCAGTTTAAAACAAAGCATTGTCTGAACAACACACCCATTAGATAAAGGTCTCTGGATTAAAACTTAACTATCATTTATAATTTATAGGACATTTAAAATTTTATAGGGAGACCAAACTAGCACACTAATATGTATTAAAATCAATTTACACTATTTTAAAACTTAATTGTTAAGGAACAAGAACAGGCCCGGCAGCCAGTATCTATATATCCAACCAAAGATATTGGTTTCAAGAAATTCCCTAATCGAAAATGATGGATTCAAGAAAATCACCCAAACTATAAAAAAACATTTGTTGTTAGTATATGATAACTGACCTTAAGTTTTCTATTATGGCCCATGTGCTTAATGAAATATTTTACTTCCAGAAAGTACTTAAAATTGTATTTTTTTTTGTTTTAGGGTACAAAAAGATCTAGGCAAGAAATGGAAAGTTCTCCCGTAAATTTTGTTGAGCTAATCGCTGGACCCTCCGGACTAAGCCAACATCAACATCTGGATGACACTCCACAAAAGAAAAAGTTGAGAAGGCAATTATTTTGTGAAGTGATGAGAAACAAAATAAAAAAATACAAAAAAAAAAATTTAAAGTATTACAAGAAAAACTAAGACGGTACAAAAAGAAAGTTGTGTGCTTAAAACAGGTATTAAAAAGTTAACAAAAAAAAAAATCTTATTTCTGTAGAAGAGACAAATTTGCTCAGCAACCTTCCTGAGATTAGTCAAGAGCTATTTAAACGTAAGCAGAGAAAGGTAAAATATTCACCTACATTAAGAAAATGTGCAATTACATTGTGTTTTTTCTCCCCAAGAGCTTACGATTATGTTCGAAATATATTTGATGCTTGCTTTCCTCACAGATCTACAATTAGAAAGTGGTTCAAAACTGTAAATGCCGATCCTGGTTTTACTCAGGAATCCTTTGATATGTTAACAATTGCCATTTTAATATAATAATATAATATAATAATCATTACTGTGACTATTTAATAAATTTTAAAAATGGATAATATAATAAATAAGCTTCTACATAATATATTGTTTAATTTATCACGAAAAAATGAAGATATTGTGAGAATTGGAGGTGAGTAATAAACATTATTCCTCTAATTCGTCGGAAAATGGTCCTCGGTTGCCATACAGATTAACAAAGTTCATAGCCAATCTGTTTCTAATTCAAGCATATCTATGAATAAATAACTAACCTTGAAAATCAATCTACTGTGGCTATTTAGTTTAAATAACTTAAATGCGTTATCGACTTTGTAGATTTTTGACATTATTTATATGAAGTATACCTAAATTACAAAATTTTCTATGCATTGCTCACATATAAGTGACATTTTAGTTAACATTTTAATACATGTGGGCATTTCCTCGATTTTTGACAAACAATATTGCCACATTTATTGAGGCAAGGACTTTTGTGCAAATTTATTAGTTTTCATGTCGTACAATAATGTCAAGTGTGTGTGAGCATTCTACGAATTTGAGTAATCAACCCTCCTGGGATAATAGTGCCAGGCTAGTAATTTATCACGTGTTTTAAAGATATTTAGAGTCTTATGATGTAAGGATATTATGTTACTGTTTAGAAATAGGAAAAGAGGGCCTGTCAAGGGTTTTTTCGGGGATTATTATTCTGTTAGCCGTTCTTCGCATCGGTCGAATTGCTGTCCTAAGGAGAACAGTAGATCCTATACCGAGTTACGGAGTGTTTTATTTAATTAGACCGAGAAAATAAAGGTGTAGTTCACATACATATTAAAAATTCAGTTTTAAATTATACCGTGGTTTGATAATAAAATATTTCTAATAAGTAAAAGCTAATTTCTGGTGCTACGCCACTGTAGGATTTTGCGTGGTGACAAAACGCCTCACTGTCAGCTGTCCTGTTATCCGTCCTCTTTTTATTTCCCTTGTCAAAGATTTAAGCTTATTTGAGGGTTGCGATCTACTAGAGGTATAATAATTTCACTTCCGGTATAACCGGAAGTACTACAAAATCTCACTTTCAGACTCAAATTATTTCAATAATTTTAATGGAACACCCTATAACGAACATTAAATTTAAATTCTACTTATATTTCTTGATATGTTTTGTTTATAGTGTCCTATATCTAAACCTAATAGTTTTTGAGATATGGACAATTAAAAGTTCACCTGCATTCGCGCGGGTGGAAAATTAGGCAATGTAAATTTAAAAGCAATAATTCTATCTTAGATGGCTATGCATGTCGAAGAGCGAGTTTGCTGGAATTCATTTGTTTTCAGTTTTTAGGCGCCATTAGTATGGCGTAAAGTAAGCACTGTTCTTGATAATTGAGAGTTAATTTGACCTTGCAGCAACAATTTTGTTCATAAGTGTAAACTGATTTATTCAAAATGCCTTTTTTCTCCCGCGAGCATCAAATTGACATGTTACTAGTATACGTTGAGGCAAAAAAAAACCGAAGAGAGGCGAGAGCATTGTATGTTCAACGTTACCCAGAACGTGATCATTCATGTGACAAATATTTTCCTTGGTTGGAAAATCACTTAAAGCAGGAAAATAGCAATGTAAATGAGGATAGTTTTATAGTGAGTGAAGAGGCGGAAATAAACACATTAGCTTATGTTGAATTTGATCCAACCATTTCTACAAGGCAAATTGGTATTGATATAGGAATAGGCCGCGAAAGTGCTAGAAAAATATTACACAAACATGGTTACAAATCTTTCAAGTACCAAATCCATCATCATCTGTATGAAGCAGACTACTTTCGAAGATTGAACTTTTGCAATTGGTATCTAGAAGAAGAGCGACAACAGCCTAATTTAAAATCCTCCATTTTATTTTCGGACGAATCCCGCTTCACCAACCTGGGTATGTTTAATAGAAATAATTGCAGGTATTGGGCAACTGAAAATCCCCATTTATTTCGAGAAGGGGCGTTCCAAGAAAGATTTGGTATTAATGTATGGCTTGGCGTTATGGGAACACGCATTATAGGGCCAATCTTTTTCGAAGAACCCTTAAATACGACAGCTTATCTTAACTTTCTACAAAATGAAATTGAGGATTTTATAGAAAATCTGCCGGTGAATCAATATCTACACGCCTTCTATCAACAGGACGGCGCCCCAGCCCACAACGCTAGACTGGTTGCCGAACATTTAAATGCTACTTTTGGAGATCACTGGATGGGTACTAATGGACCTGTAAGATGGCCGCCAAGGTCGCCGGACTTAACGCCCTTGGATTTCTTTTACTGGGGCCACATAAAAGAAAAGGTGTATAAGACAAAACCGGAGAATATTTAGGATCTCAGAAATAGAATTACTCAAGCCATAAACTCCATCACCTCCGTTCAGATGGAAAATGTCCTTCGGGAATTTCAAGAACGAATCAACTCGTGCCAACAAGTAAATGGCGGCCGCTTTGAACACTTAAGCTATGGTTGATTTTTGTTGCTTTATATTATAGTTCTTAAATTTACATTGGCTACTTTTCCACCCGAGTGGGTGCAGGTGAACTTTTAATTATCCATATCTCAAAAACTATTAGGTTTAGACATAGGACACTATAAACAAAACATATCAAGAAATATAAGTAGAATTTAAATTTAATGTTCATATTAGGGTGTTCCATTAAAATTATTGAAATAATTTGAGCCTGAAAGTGGGATTTTGTAGTACTTCCGGTCGGCGTTACGGCATTTTTGTATCGTTGATTGGACGACTAACCAAAACTAACCAAATCTATCAAAATTGATTGTACCGTATCGGCACCGGCACCGGTTCAAATGACTACTACAATAAGCTGAGACTAAGTGAAACTAACCAAAACTTGATTCGACGATTAACCAAAACTAACAAAATCTGTTAAAATTGATTATAACGTATCGTAACGGGTTCAAATTACTAAAATAAGTTTATTGATACTAACTGAAACTAACCGAAAGTTGATTGGAAGACTAACCCAAACTAACCAAATCTATTAAAATTGATTATAACGTATCGAACAGATTCAAATAATTAAAATAAGTTGAGACTAAATGAAACTAACCGAAAGTTGTTGACGAATAACCCAAACTAACCAAATCTGTTAAAATTGATTTTAATGTATTCTGAAAAGCTTGAAATGACTAAAATAAGTTGAGAATAAGTGTAGCTAACCGAGAGTTAATTGAACTACTAACACAAACTAACCAAATCTATCAAAATTGATTATAACGTATCGGATGACTAAAAGAATTTAAGACTAAGTGAAACTAACCGAAAGTTTATTGGAAAACTAACTTTAACTAAAAAAATCTATTAAAATTATTTATAACGTATCGGCACCGCATTAAATGACTAAAATAAGTTGGGAATAAGTGAAATTAAACGAAAGCTGAATCGACAACTAACCCAAACTAACCAAATCTATTAAAATTGATTATAACGCATCGGAATTGGTTCAACTGATTGAAATAGTTAAGACTAAGTGAAACAAACCGAAAGTTGAATCGAGGACTAACCTAAACTAACCAAATCTATTAAAATTGATTATAATGTATCGGAACCGCATTAAATGACTAAAATAGATTAAGAATAAGTGAAACTAACCGAAAGTTGGATCGACGATTAACCTAAACTAACCAAATCAATTAATATTGATTATCACATATTGGAACCGCTTTAAACGATTGAAATAAGTTGAGAAAAAGTGAAACTATCCGAAAGTTGAATCGACGACTAGACCAAAGTAACCAAATCTACTAAAATTGATTATAAAGTATCTGAACCGGTTCTAATGACTAAAATAGGTTGAAACTAAGTGAAACTAACCAAAAGTTGATTGAACGCCTAACCGGATTAGGTTGGTTAGTTCGGGTTAATCGTCCATTCAACTTTCGGTTAGTTTCACTTAGTCTCAACATTTCAATCATTTGAACCGGTTCTAAGACGTTATAATCAATTTTAATAGATATTATTAGTTGCGTTAGTCACCAAATCAACTTTCGGTTAGTTTCTCTTTGCCTTAACTTATTTTAGATATTTGCACCGGTTCCGATACGGTATAAATAATTTTAATAGATTTGGTTACTTTTGATTAGTCATCCAATCAACTTGCGTTAAACTTCACATAGTTTCAACTTATTTTAGTCATTTGAACCGGTTCGGATACATTATAATCAATTTTAATACGTTTGGTTAGCTTGGGTTAGTTGTTGATTCATCTTTCGGTTAGTTTCACTTATTCTCAACTTATTTTAGTTATTTACAGCGGTTCCGATACGTTATAATAAATCCTAATAGATTTGGTTAGTTTGGGCTAGTCGTCCAATCAACTTTCGATTAACTTCACATAGTTTCAATTTATTTGCGTCATTTGAACCGATACGTTATAATCAATGTCAATAAATTTGGTTAGTTTGGGTTAGTTTGGGGACGACTACAATCAACTTTCCACCACCTTCATTTAGTTTCAATTTATTTTAGTCATTTGAACCAGTTCCGATACGTTTGGTTCGTTTGGGTTAGTCGTTGATTCATCTTTTGGTTAGTTTCACTTATTCTCAACTTATTTTAGTCATTTAAAGCGGTTCCGATACGTTATAATAAATTTGGTTAGTTTCGGTTAGTTTGGGGGCGACTACAAGCATCATTCGACTAGCTTCACTTAGTTTCAACTTATTTTAGTCATTTGAACCTGTTCCGATACGTTATAATCAATTTTAATAGATTTGATTACATTGGATTAGTCGTTGATTCAACTCTCGGTTAGTTTCACTTAGTCTTAACTTATTTTATTCATTTGAACCAGTTCCGATACGTTATAATCAATTTTAATAGATTTGGCTAGTTTAAGTTAGTCGTCTATTCAACTTTCGGTTTGTTTCACTTAGTCTCAACTTATTTTAATCATTTGAACCGGTTCCGAAACGTTATAATCAATTTTAATAGATTTGGTTAGTTTGGGTTAGTCGTCCAATCAACCTTCGGTTAGTTTCACTTAGTTTCAACTTATTTTAGTCATCTGAATCGATTTCGATACATTATAATCAATTTTAATAGATTTGGATAGTTTGGGTTAGTCGTCGATTCAACTGTCGGTTGGTGTCAGTTATTCTCAACTTATGCTAGTCATATAAAGCGGTTCCGATACGTTATAATAATTTTATTACATTTGGTTAGTTTGGGTTAGTCGTCGATTGAACTTTCGGTTAGTTTCACATAGTCCCAACTTATTTTAATCATTTGAACCGATTCCGTTACGTTATATTCAATTTTAATAGATTTGGTTAGTTTGGGTTAGTAGTCCAATCAACTTTCGGTTAGCTTCACTTATTCTCAACTTATTTTAGCCATTTGAAGCAGTTCCGACACGTTATAATCAATTTTAACAGATTTGGTTAGTTTGGGTTAATCGTCGATTCAACTTTTGATTAGTTTCACTTTGTCTCAACTTATTTTAATCATTTGAATCGGTTCTGATACGTTATAATCAATTTTAATGGATTTGGTTAATTTGGGCTAGTCATCCAAACAACTTTCGTCTAGTTTCATTTAGTCTCAACTTATTTTAGTTATTTGAACCGGTTCCGATACCGTATAATCAATTTTAATAAATTTGGTTAGTTTGGGTTAGTCGTCGGATCAACTTTGGGTTAGTTTGGGTTAGTCGTCCATACAACTTTCGGCTAATTTCACTTAGTCTCAACTTTTTTTAGTTATTTGAACCGGTTCCGATAAGTTATAATCAATTTTAATAGATTTGGTTAGTTTGAGTTTGTCGTCGAATCAACTTTGGGTTAGTTTCACTTAGTCTCAATTTATTTTAATTATATGAACCGGTTCCGATACGTTATAATCAATTTTGATAGATTGGTTAGTTTGGGTTAGTCGTCGATTTAACTTTCGGTTAGCTTCACTTATTCTCAACTTATTTTAGTCATTTGAAGCGGTTCTGATACGTTATAACCCATTTTAGTAGATTTGGTTAGTTTGGGTTAGTCGTGGATTAAACTTTGGGTCAGTTTCACAGGGCCAAAATATATTTAATATTTACAAAGCATTCCATTATCGTTATATAATATGTACTTATAAAAAAAAATCTGACACCTAGACGATTTTTCCGGTCTTGTCGCCTCTAATTTTATTACTATGTATATCTATTTCCTGATCCGGCTATAGATTTTACCTATTTGCCTTTGTATTTTACATTGCCTCGTATATATTTCCACCGAAGTCCAAATAAAATAATAAAATACAAATAAAATTAAGGATTTTCACAAATCCGACTCTGTTCTGAACACTCTGCCTACATACGAACGACTGATTAAGCTAACGCCAAGTCCTAGGTGAGCGATTTACAGGCGACGCGAACGCGAAGCTCTGGCGATGCCGTACGAAAAGTTAATATAGTCGCACGGCATCGCCACTGATTCGCATTCGCGTTCGCTGCAAATCGCTCACGTAGGACCGGGCGTAAAACGCTCCACATGCTGCCAACAATCTGCGGATTTTCGGCGGCTGGCAGAAAATATTTGGGGGAGTGGAGCTACTAGTGTACATACACTTTGGTTATAGCAACGGGGTCATGCCAGGACATATTGCTGTTGACCGAGACACCCAACAGTCCGATTGACGAGGATGCAGGAATGGTCGCTCCTGCCATAATGATGACAGAGCCCGCCCTATTGGCCCTCTTGGTAAACGTGGCTGCTCTGCTTGTGTCTTTGCTGCATTGAATTGGACCAAATTTCTGTCGCCCCAAGTTTGAACTTTCTCCAGGTCTTGATTAATTGCTGTAATCTGCTCCTGTCTGCGGTGATAAGTCTCAGTCACTGGTAAATGTTTTTCTTATCTAAATTGGGAGATAAGGGTACTGTCATCTCATCTGCAAAACTGTAAACAGCATTATTCGTTTCGGTCAGCAGGTCATTAACAGGGGTGAGCGGTCCATGTACGCAACAAAAGCAGTTTTGCAAAACAAGATAGAGAAATACAACTACATTGCAAATAGGTAAGTTTCGAAAATGACTATAGATGAGGAACAGAGTTGGTGAAAGTATTGCGCCAACGTGCATTGCGTGATTTATTAGACCTTTACTACCAGTAATCATAATGAAGCTCATTACGATACTGACGTTTCATTATATGGGTTATAACCAATCAAAATTCAATATCGCAGTGATATTCGGTCAACATCAAACACATGACAGTTTTAAATGTATGTGTTTTGACAGTTGATAACAATTTACTAAGTAAATTTTAAAAATTAAATATTATTTTTCATTATTATGACTGGTCGTAGAAAAAATAATGTATGCAATTCACAATTAATGGCTATTAAAACCCTCGCTTCACATCACATTCTACATCACAGATCACAGTTATATTCGGTCATTATCAAAGACAGCCACGATCATGACAGATTTAAAATGTATCAATTTTGACAGTTCATAGACAATTTACTAAAAAATTAAAGATTATTTTTCATTATTATGATTGGTTGTAGGAAAAGTATGCAACTGGCATTTAATGGCTATTAAGACCCACGCATTCGTTACGACACTCGCCTACGCTTCGTATCGTAACTCATGCTCGTGTCTTAATATAAGATAATATACCTCCTGCATAATAAAGACATATGGCACAGTGCATGATATACTATTAAGAAATGCATTATAGTTGAGGGTATAAAGCAAAAAGGAAGTTAATTTCTGCATATTTACTATATAAATTTTATCTTCCTTGTAGTTCGGATTTTTAAAACAGCTTTACTCTGTAATTGATAATTTTTACAGGCGTTACTTTTTCAGCAACGGAGCGATATTCAATAAAATGTTGCCTCGATGACTTTATTCGCGTTATCTGTGGGGCTAAGCGGCATGACTGCGACGGGCCAAAAAAACCAAACATTTTCAGCCGAGTCCTCTTCTAGACGTTTTAATAGGTTTTGCAATAAATTTCACTGTTATACACATTCTCTGTCTAAACGCTTTAACAGTCGCGTCGCAGGTAAATGTAAAATCGCGCGCAAGTCTATTGAAAGCAAAATAATTTTATTTCAGTGCTTTAGAACATCCCAAGAAACTCCTAGTGACGGTATACGTCACGAACTGGTTCTTCGTAAGAAATCGTATCCTGTGAGGTGTATTCCGTAATTTAAAGACCTTTTGTTTGTTTATTTTCAGGAATTTTTGATATTTTTAACAGCTTTGATCGTAATTACCAGTGCTGCCCGGAAAAAGTTGAAATGTGCGTTTTGTTGCGGTGATTTATAATAGGTATTTGTGATTTACAATAATTAATTCCTTTCTGAGAAGTAACTGTACGGAAGTAAGATTTTTTTGTGTTAATACACCTTGAAATTATTGAAATATAGCTGCTAGACTGAAGAACGTCATCATTTGGCAAGGTGAGAATTTTATTTTATCGAAAAATTAACTATTTGCGGTATTTATTAGCAGTGATTTAACCTTATTTTACTTAATACTTTTTGGTTTGCATTTTGGATTTAACTCCGTAGTAATAAAAATATTACATACCTACCTATTACGATAATTAATTATTAATTATATAATTTCATAAATATGCGTCGTTTCGATATATAGCTAACTTATTATTCACATTTTTGCAATATTGTAATTCCCTGTATTCATTACGTAGGTACCTAAATAGAATACAAAATTATGATTTTTTAGTTATGAAATAAAATTTCTCTCTTGGGATTCGGCAGGTTTTACCGGTCACGATTTTTCGCCTGAATATATAAAACTTTTAATCTAAATCTGCTCATCTTAATATCGAATTTATTACTTCTTAAATGGTGACGTTGTGTCACTTGCTCTTTTTTTTTAAATTACAATAAACAAAGAAAAAAATTTTTTTTTTGAAAAAATTTCGAGATTTTTAAATAGAATAGGATAATATTAGTATAAAAATGCAAAAAACGCAAAATTGAAAAAAATTCACTTACTGCCTTTTAACTACCGACGGCAGAACAGGGCCGCTACACAAGTTTTCTTCGTACCTAACTTAACCTCCCCCCTCCCATGAAGAACGCCTAGCTACGGCCCTGATACACTATACAGGGTGATTCACCGCGGATGGCGGATGATGCATTAAGCTAACGTCTACCTACGCCAAATTTTGGACCTTTGGACCTGCGCAATTAGAATCAAAGCGTTTGTTTACTATATTTGCATGTTTAATATTTCACTTCGCGCATGACCCTTCGCTCGCTACGAGAGCGCAACCAACAAAATCTAACCAAAACTAACCCAAGGCATCCCCAAAATGAAGAAAATAACTAACATAACATTAAAATAAAAAAAATTGAGCGAGTCTGCTAGCACTCGAGACACTGATGTGTAAACATATTTTATATCGAGATCATCGACATGAATATCTAATGCCACCTTAGGCCGCGTGACACCTGAATATAGGCAACCACTTATTTGGAATTGGTTGCCTGGCGTTAGAAAGAACACGTTTCACACTAACGGTTACAGACAGCCTGCAAAACACATTCCCGTCACAGATACCGCCTGACGCGCGTTACATTTGTAACGTTTACATTAGAATGTCTAATATTACACTTCACGCATAGCCCAACGAACAAAAACTAAACCAAGGCATGCTCAAAATCAAGAAAAAAACTTTACAAAAATCACCTCAAGGAATTAAAAAATTGGATTAAAACTAACCGTAAAAATCAAAGTGAGCGAAGCCGCGGGCAAAAGCTAAAAGTGTCCTATGTTCTTTACTATAAATACTGTTGAAAATATCTGTACAAAATTTCATGATAATCGGAACAGTTTATGCGTGGAAACGTAATCGCATTTATAATATGAGTTAGGATTCATTAATTACTGGCAGCTTCGCAGTGGATTTATTCCTTCATTAATTCACTGCACAAATCTACACAGCTTATTCTTTTACCAGCTATTTTACTCATCTTGGGCCGACATCCTTTGATTTGGGAAAGTCAATAACCTAATTTTGCAAATTTTAGAAGAGGGCTATGACTCAATATTGTTTTAAAGGTCTGGGTACGAGTCTGGGCATCTGAATAATACTTTTGACAGTTCGTTTAATTTAAAATAATAATATGCTTTTTATCGTCTAAAATCTGTTTAAAAACGATTTTAAATGGCAAAATTGTATAAAAAACCGAAAATTCGGCCTTTTTTAGGACGATAGCCGTGGCTTCGGACGAATTTGTCGTTGATTTTAAAGCGAAAAGTCCGAGGAAAATTCGTTTTAAATTCAACCGTCCATTAAAAAAACCAAACTTTGCAAATTATAGAAGAGGGCCATGACTGAATATTGTTTTAAAAGTCTGGGCATCTGAATAATACTTTTGACTGTTCTTTTAATTTTAAATATGCTTTTTTATCGTCTAAAATCCGTTTAAAACCGATTTTAAATTGCAAAATTTTATGAAAATCCTTCACAGGCCGTCCTGGATTAGCTTGCTCCTCAATGCGATAGCTTATAATGTCGCAATCGGTTTACACATTTCCGTCCCATTTGCCGAGATTACCCTCATACCGCCGCGTAAGATGCTTACATAAAATAAAATAAAACAAAACCAATGGGAATCGAACCCGGACGTTTATTCGTAAATTGCAGACGCGATAGGACCTCACCATAGGGCGACTATAATATAAATGTAGTTGCTTTTCATGCATTGGGTTAGTTTCTGTTAGTTGCACCCCCGGAGCGAGCGGAGAGCCAGGCATGAAGTTCATATATTTGAGGACGAAACGTAACGGGGGTATTGTATCTAACATTTATATTACAGTCGCCCTATGGCGTCTGCAGTTTACGCTTGAGTTTACGTATATG
The DNA here is from genome assembly GCA_016904865.1 of Pissodes strobi. Classification (NCBI taxonomy): domain Eukaryota; kingdom Metazoa; phylum Arthropoda; class Insecta; order Coleoptera; family Curculionidae; genus Pissodes; species Pissodes strobi. Next base: position 192,235 of record MU182147.1, read on the forward strand.
CAGCCCGGGCCGCCGTATCACAGGCCCAGAAGCACAGGCACAATATCTAGCCACGGCACCACCGGCACCTGAAAGCAATTGATAAGTGAAATAACACTAGAGTCTAGCGACAGCAGCCGGACCCTTCCTTCCTTCCTCCCTTAAATTCACTTTTCGCATGGCCCTTCACTCGCTACGGGGGCTCAAGAAAAGGAAACTAACCCAAGACATACCCAAAATCAAGAAAAAAACGGTTTAGAAATATAACCCTAAAAAAATAAAAAAAAAACAACGGGTTTGAATCCAGGTCGCCGAAGGGAAGGCTTACTCGAGGGCTTACTATCCAGACCCCTAGACCATCTGCGGACTTACAAACAACTGGTGGCTGCAAGACATGGGTAAACTAGCATTTCAAATTTAATCACGTCTTCAGCGATTCTGATTGGCTCTGTGCGTGGAGGAATTAGGGTATACTCGCTTCGCTCGCTCCGAGGCGCAACCAAACAGAACTAACGCTAAACGAACGCAAGGCAATGCCCAAAATCAAGGAAAAACAACTGAGAAATATATGAATTAGCAAGTACGCATGCGTAAGACCGCAAAATTGGTGTAGGTACACTATGCTGGAAATTTGGTCGTTTTCATAAACGCATAATATACACGGTGTTCCATATAAGAATGCACCAGGGATCTCGCAAACCAGAAGAGCTACAAAGATGATTAAATTAGAGAAAAGGTGTGCCTTGCCGAACCCTACAACTTCATGCTTCGAAATCTAAAAAATCCGAGTACTTCCGAAGATATTTGAGAAAACCCGAATTTTCTCGATTTCGTTTTTATTTTTTTCTGACTTTATTTGAAAAGATATGACAATGCAAATTTCACATTGCCATTGCCACTTTTCCTGCTCTTCAAGTTGATGTTATTACATTTTTAATCTGACGTTTGGTTTCTTAGCAACCATCATCAACTTTGTTTTTTTAAATAGTCGAAAAAATTTCTTTTATTCCTAAAAAACTCTAATTTCAATCCTAAATCCAACAACATATCGCTCTTTACATTTATCCGACGTTTCGGATAAAAAAAACCATCATCAATTATATTTGATGATTTGATGATGATTACGAAGGAACGAAACGTCGGATCAAAAATCTAATTGCGTCATCATGTAGAGGAGGCAAAATTACATAAGAATGTGAACTTTATTTTGATCAGTTTTCATTATTAACGCCTGAAAAAAATCAATAATTGCAATCTACGAATTCTTGAAATTTAAAACATAATTAATTTTTTTCAGATTTTAATAAAGATGATAATCACATTAAAATTCACGTTCCTATGCCAATTTTTGTCCTCTACCTAATGAGGAAGTTAGATTTTTGAACCCACGTTTCGTTCCTTCGTAATCATCATCAAATAACATTGCTGATGGTTTTTTTCATCCGAAACGTCCGATAAATGTAAGAAGCGATATGTCGTTGAATTTAGTATTGAAATTAGAGTTTTTTAGGACAAAACAAATTTTCTCGACTATTTGAAAAAAGAAAGTTGATGATGGTTGCTAAGAAACGAAACGTCAGATTGAAAATCTAATAACATCAACTTGAATAGCAGGAAAAGTAGCAATGGGAATGTGAAATTTGCATTGTCATATCTTTTCAAATAAAGTCAGTAAAAAACAAAAACGAAATCGGGAAAATTCGTTTTTTCCGAAATATCTTCGGAAATAATCGGATTTTTTTAGATTTGGAAACATGACGTCGAAGGATTTAGCAAGGCGCAACTTTTCTCTAATTTAATCATCTTTGTATCTCTTCCAATTTGCGAGATCCCTGTAGTGTGCATTCTTATATGGGACACCGTGTATTGCTAAAATATTTTCGATATTGCAATCTTGCCGCTTCTGATAGAAAGTAGTAGCAACTGTGACATTTTCAATGGAACGCATTATTTTAAAAATCTCTAATATTTTCTTAACAACTTTCCTTATAGTACGGCGATTAGTCAAACCAACCTTGCATTTTTTGAGTAGAGCATTGCTATTTGGCACAGTGGTAGTATATACCCATACCTCACGTTTAAGAAGTGGAACCAAGATTGCAACCATGGGAGAGCAGCGATATGGCGGATTGTATACCTGCCAGGGTCAAATTTGAGAAAATCGCTAAACGAGAACACCCGACCGTTACTATGGATGAATATCACTCACAAATATTACAGGAGGTGTTCTAGAACGTAACTGGACTATATGCCAGCCGCGCGGTGGCAGGTTGCCTACCCTCTAGGCGCAGAAACTAATAAAATCGATTTTGTAGTGTTAAGCTAGGGATTTTTGTAAGTCACTCTTTTCTCACAGACAAAATATAAATAAATCAGCTCCCAATGGACACATACACTCTTTAAAAAGGGAAAAAGTTTTAAAATCAATATGCTCATAAATATATTAATCTCAAAACAGTTAACTTTAGGTTACCTTAGTTGTAAGGTGGACAGAAAATTATAGGATTAAGTAAAGCGACATTTAATCACTGGGGAGTGATCCAACAAACCCCATTTTTACCCCTGTCAGAC
>MU182147.1:199784-215957 GCA_016904865.1 Pissodes strobi
CTATTATAGAGGCTTAACGTCACCAGTCACCAGTGCAATAAAATAAAATAAAATAAAAATACTGTTTAGGCACATGATTGAATCATTAATTTGTAAAATAAAAGCCTTACAATTATGTTATGAGTAATAAATCCACTTTAACAAACCTGGGTTTACTCTTAGAACAGATAGATATCAAAAGCTGTTGAGGCTAAAGAGGAGTTGTATGTCCTGTACATCGACAGCGAGAAAGCATTTGATAAACTGGTAAATGTTGGAATTTAAAGAGAAGCATTTAATTTATTAAAATCATACTTGACGGGGAGAAGGAATTCTGTTCATATGGGTGAGTGTTTTTCTAATGAATAGGCATATTTAAAAAAACTAAAATTCGTCTTAATAAAAAGAAAGTTGATGATGGCTCCTTGAAGACGGAACGTCGGATTCCAAACTGGATGCCACCATTGGATAGAGCGGAAAAAGTGGCAACGCAAAAGTGCAATTCAATTTGCAATCCGCTGTTATAAGCCCAGGGAAAAATAAAACGATTTTTCAATATTTCGTTTTTTTTCCGGATATATCCGAAAATACTAAAAATAAATTTTTAAAAGGCATATTGTTAGGCATCTAAATGCCCAATTTTGCCCTAATTTGACCCACACTGTAACTTTTACGGTTTTCGAGTTCCCAATACATAGACTCGAATTCGAGCCGCCCTGTACAGTGTTTCTGGTTATATTTAGAATGATAGCTAAGATCTTTATTTGAAGAGTTAGCATAGCATATCAAATTTAAAAGTTTCAGGGCTTTACCTGAACCGTAATAATTTGCTAAGAAAGAAAAAATTGACGTCTCTAAAAAATAGACATCAACTTCGTTATTTTAAATGGTATATGGTTCATTTATCGGATAGTCCTTTTGTTGCTGATTTCGAATATACCATATGCAGGTTGATACCTCTATCTTCAAAACTCACTAAGAAAATTTACAAAAACTGTGCCATAAGATCAATGTATTAGAAAGAGAACGATATTAAATAATGTGGTGGCCTCTAAAGTCTAAAGCATTGATCTTATCACACAGTTTTTGCCATTTTTCTCAGTTAGTTTTGAAGATAAAGGTATCAAACCTGGTATATTCGAAATCAGTAACAAACGGACTATTCGATAAATAAACCGTATACGGGGTGTGCCATTTAAAATAACGAAGTTGATGTTCATGTTTTACAGACTCGATAGTCAATATTATTGTTTCTTTTTTTAGCAAATTTTTACGGTTCAAAACTTTTAAATTTGATATGCTATGCTAACTCTTCAAATAAAGATTTTGGCTATCATTCTTAATATAACCAAAAACCCTGTACATATAGAAAGCGAGAAAATAAAAACTAAAGAAAAAAACAATTTTCTACTATCTGTAGTAACTAACACCGGAATTACTTACTTTCATTGCTCTACAAAGACGTTGAAAATGATAGTTTTCATAGAGGTATTATTAAAATTATTTTAAACAAAATTTGATGTTTTCTTACCGAATACCACGTGAATCAAATTAAATCCCGATATTTTTTCCCGCTTATGAGTATTTTTGGAAAATTATCATTATTATTCATGAGCTCGAAAAAAGTTCAGGAAATAATCTAACCTCTTGTGGTATTATGAGTGAAAATGTTTGTGAAATTTATGAAATTTACAGAGAAATTTCCAGGGAAACATGCAAATTTCCACATAGTCTTGAAAAATTCGAATTGAAAATTTCACCTGTAATTTCAGAAAAATGTAACTTTTTGCATATATTGAAAATTTCACAATTGAAATCGTGAAACGTATAAATTTCATTTAAAAATTTCAAACGGTATATCCCGAGGTATATCCCTTATATTATGATGTTACGTAAACGACCAAAGGTTCAGAGCGATCCGTTGAGTGGTTCACCAGATACATCTAATGTAATATCCAGCGTGAATCACCTTGTATATAACAAACTATAGTATTTAAATGTAAGCAAGCTAATAAGCACGCGCGCCCCATAATGCATGCAAAAACTACGTTAACCTTAATAAAATGCAACCAAACATTTTTGCGTGGAACAAATCTTTATAATCGAAAGCGCGTATGCGTATACCCCTCGGTATACCCTTATTTTTTAAATAATGTGGACTAATTTTAGCTTTAAAAATTTGAACACGCATTCCGTATTTTAAAGACCTTAAAAAATTGAAACTGAGGTGATTTTAAGAAACATTTGTAATTTTTTACTGGGATATAAACATCATCATTTGGCAGAGTAAAATCACAGAATTATGTATTTCATTGAAAAGTTAACAGGTTTGCAGGCGGTAGGTAATTAAGTACCTACTTTATTAGTGATGATCGTAAACCAAAAAGTGATTCAGTCTGTGTATGTACAGGGTGTTCACCCATAATGTCCCCCCCCCTTTAACATTGTTAATTTTTAAGCTACAAAAAAAATAAAAAACGGAATTGTAGGGTTTTTTATGTAGTTTTTGCACACGTAAACAAAAAAACAAAAAATTGTATAGTATACAGGGTAGATCAAAAAGAACCATTTTTTAAATCTAGCCCCCATTTTTTATTCGATTTTTCGATTCTACCTAAAATTCTATGAATTTTTAATATAACACACTATATGCCTATTCCTAATACTTTAGCAGTTATTGACAGTTGAAGTCGCTATTTTTTAATTATAATAATAATTCTTTAATCATTTTTAAAACAGAAGATACAAAATCACTACTCAAAGCAATGAGGTCGAATTGAGGAAACTCAATATTTTCACCTCAATGACGTCAAAAGCTAAACAAAAAGTTATATTCTTAGGTGGCTGTTGCCATAAAAAAATAAAAGAACAAACAAAATAGCGAATTCAACTGTCAATAACTCTTAAAGTATTAGGAATAGGCATATAGTGTGTTATATTAAAAATCCTTAGAATTTTACGTAGAATCGAATAAAAAATGGGGGCTAGATTTAAAAAAATGGTTCTTTTTGATCTACCCTGTATACTGTACAATTTTTTGTTTTTTTGTTTACGTGTGCAAAAACTACATAAAAAACCCTACAATTCTGTTTTTTATTTTTTTTTGTAGCTTAAAAATTAAGTTAAAGGGGGGGGACATTATGGGTGAACACCCTGTACCTACTTAATAATTTGTTTTTTTTTTATTATTTATTTAATCGTTAGCAAGGCGCTAAACCCGTTGAGTACCTAATTAATTTTTTAAATATGTGACATGATGACGTGGTGTCGATATATGAAACCTTGTGGATTTATTGGAATTTTATTTATTAGATACTTATTCAGTAGGTGTTTTTTTTTAACATATTGAAATTCAAAATATTTACTCACTATTACGTCGTAATAATATGATATAAAATGTTTATTTATCAATCGTATCGAAAGTAATATTAGAGGTTTGAATAAAACCGCCCACCAAACGAGAATTATTTTTTAAATTGATTCTGCAGTTTGTAGCAAATTATAATGTAGTGATTTATATAATTTTTAGCCGTTTTGTCCAGGTTGTTCCCTTTAAGAAGATATACAATAAAGTGTATATCTTTGATCGATCTGGTGTCTGTGAAATTCCAGGCCATCTCCAAGCAATCATTGCAACGAAAAGATAACTACGTTTACACCTATCAATAGTTTTTCAGTTATGGAATTATTGGAATTGCTTCCATTCACCTTATTGAGGGTGTCACTAAAAGGTATCTACAAAACGTTAGCACAAAGTCCTGAGGCTAAAATATAAGGATCTAGCCCACTTTATCTTAGTTCAAAAGATGATAGTTTCAATTAAAAGATGATAGTTTCCGAAATATTGAGCGTCGTAGTTATTATTTTTTTTAAAACTTTTTAAAAAGCGGTTGTCTTAAGATTTGCACACAATTTGGTACTTAGGATTTTTTTAGGATGAGAATGGAGATCTAATCCCAGTTTCGATGTACATTGCAGGGGGCGCCACCACCAATAATTCGCCTACATCTAGGGCTTCATAATTTTTTGGTACCTCGGTATATTAAATTTTTAGTTAAAAATTTTTATTCCTTGACATCTTTCGTCAAAAAGGTAAACCTAGTAGGTGTCGCTTCAAGCAGCGATTTCTGTCTGAGATAATCGAATTTAAATGTTTTATTGCGTACTAAACTGTTTAGGACTGGTCCAAGAAGTTTCGAACGTGTTTAAGGACTAATAGGCCAACATCAACCAAAATTGCATATAACCATGAACTAACGATGGTAAAAATGAACTGCAACACAATCTTATACCCACAATAATACCGAAACATATTCTTTGCACTTGACGCGCGTTTCACTAACCATGGTTAGCCTCATCAGGAGATAATTAGTGCAAAAATTCTGTTTGGGCATTCTCGAGGGCATTCTGGATGAAACTATGTTGTTTTACCGAAGGTTCCAAACTCTAAATTAGTTCAAAATGAACTGACAAAGCACACACACGCAGTGACGTAGCCAGAATTAGTTCTTGGGGGGGGAGGGGGATATTCCTTTTTCCCGTAGATAAAAATCGCTCGCTCCTCCGGAGGCTCACCCGCCATTGTTTTACAACACAAGAGCAAATTTTACAAAATAAAATCTAATCGTCGTGGTAATTTTAGCAAGCCCATTAAATACTTCATGACCATCCAATAATATATATATATGTGTATGCTCAGTATCGCTTAACGCTTAACCATTGAAAACATGAATTGTTATTATTATAAAATATTTTTGACATAATTACGAACGTGAGAGGATGAGTTTCTTAGATAGTTTTAACTCTATTTAATGTTGAAAATTACCGTTTAGGTGTTGCTGTGAATACTGGGAGGGCATACAAAATTTTCAACAGTTTAAAAAAATTTGGATATGCATCTTTAGTACATATTTATGACCAGTAGATTTATGGTCCGACGTTCTATATTTTGTGGAAGTCTGCTTAACCTCTCAAACCATCGTCTCAGCTCAGCTAAAACGCAGCTATAAAAACTTCTGGTAGAAAATGAGTTGATAGTTCATTAGACTATTGTTGAATTTTTCTTTTGAAAATAAGTAAAGAAATCTTTTGACCGCGCACGCAGCGCAGACCTTATGTTACAGGGGTTAATATGTTATTTCATTATTATTCTGAATAATTATGTTTAATTAAGATATAAAACTTAAATAAAATGACATGTATTGTGTTCGCTTTTTAACCATGGGGGGGATATATCCCCATATCCTCCACCTCCCCGTGGCTACGCCACTGCACACACGTTACATAGTAAAAAAACTAGTTAAACGCTAATATTTCTATGCACCTCACACAACAAATTTCTCAATTGCACAATACTCGGTTTTCTTAAGAGGACTGATTAGATTATTTAATAAATAATATATCTTAATTGCACTGGCCGGCGGTCTCTGTGGTCAATTAACAAGAGTGCCTAATCTGAATAACAATCGCAGACGCCATAAACTTATCCAAGGAAGATTTATATTCTTACTCTGTGACCTACCTGCTCTTGATAAATAGTATATTTCATTACCAGTCCAGAAACTATAGGCTTTTCCGGTGCGCGCACGACAGTTTCTGGTGTGAGGCGTAACCGAACACCGGAAGTCGTGCAAGCACAGGAAAAGCTGTATCTGGACGTGTAATGAACGATATTTTTCGTAATACCTCTCTGAAATCAAGACATAAACATAAAATTATTATAATTTTACGTATCCAAAATCATGTCATAATACATTTTGTATTCAAATGAAAGCAAACGTCAAACTTGCAAGACAAGCAAGACAGGTATTTATCTAATATTCATCAAGCGTTGCTATGGAAATGTGTTTGTATTATTTGTTGTAATTGAATAGGCAGCTAATTTTGAAGTATCTGAGACAAGTGATGTCAGAATAAATAAAATAATTTTACTTAAAATTAGACTATTGACGCTAATATTATTATGTACTAGATTAATCTTGTAGACTACTGTATAATTTTAACCCAATTTATTCTACTTCTGTGACTAAATAACTGCAAATTTAGCACTTAAAATCGGGGAGCGGGAAAACTTTTCCCGTTCCCTAATTAGGGACCGGGAAAATTTGTCCCGTGCCCGGACCGAAAAGCCTTGCTTCCTTTGCTCTACAGAGACGTCGAAAATGATAGTTTTCAGAGAGGTATTATGAAAACAGATTTAAATTGTACTTAGTCACCATGTATAGACCTTTCAACTATACAACAATGGGATTTAATTGAAATAGATATACTTTCAGATACACTTTACAATTACTTGTAAAAATTCACAGCTTTTAGGTACTAAACGTGTTTTAATCATCTTCTGATGATGCTAACATGATTAGCGAAACGTGCGTCGAGTGCGAATATACTATTTCGGTATGGTGGAAACAACTGTGTTCTTGAAACACATATTTGGACTAGTCGCCTGTGTGGAAAGCTATCCAATATATTTTTCAAATTTACTGGATGTTTTAGGTAATTTAAACCCTTTAAACGAGGTGGTAAGATGACAAGACCAATGATAAATCTGTCAATAATTTCCGTCCATACGTTAATTTCAAATTCATGTTGATAATGCACAACCTTGGGGTTTTCGTCAACATACATAATATGTTCATTTTGTGCATTTGTCATACCCCTTCCTGTAAAACAACAGTAATCGGTAATATTTTTTATGAAAACTTCCATTATGTGCTCTTCATACATTAGTGAATCGACAAAAGCCTAGTCTCAATTCCAGGTCCTATATTTTAGAGGTAAAAGCTCTCGTCTGGAGGCGGAATGGAAGCAAAGGCTGTTAAAGTCTCATTTACTGTATTTTGCTTTACTTTCCTTTACTCCAAGTTGCAAAGCTAAGTTTCTGGTGCTTACGCTCGGATCGTCTTAAATTCGTTCTAAAATTTCTTCCCAAACCGGTATGTCCTACTCGTACGAATCGTACGATTCCGCCCATAATCAACCTTTGCAGGAGCAAAACTACCGGTTGCTCGAAGACGCCTTTCAATAGCGGAAATGTTTGGTGGTTTGGTTCTGTGTATAGTCTCACCGACTACCGACAATTTCCTTGGCAGTAACCTTAAACTAATATTATGTTGATAATTTCTGCGTCAGTGTGGCTATAGCATACAATGTAAGAATTAAATGGTAAATATTAAAATGAAATGACAAAGGTTTGTCAATTTGAATCATTGGACAATACTCTTTTATAACACTAATGTCGACACTTATCACTGTTAACTCGTTGCTACGATTAGTTTCAGGATTTAAATTCGATTATCTCAGAAATGACTGCTCGAAGCGACACCTACTAGGCATACCTTTTTTTGAACAAAAGATGCCAAGGGCAAAAATTAACTAAAAATTTAATAGTATATCAGGGCACAAAAAGTTATGAAGTTTTAGATGTAGGCGAAGTGCTGCTGATGATGCTCTGTGCAATGTATATTAAAACTGCGATCAGATCTCGATTCCTCCTAAAAAAAAACCCCAAGTACTAAATTTCTAGCCAATTATGCTGTTATTATGATAAATATTTACGAACATTTTTTGAAAAATAATAAATTTAACGCACTGGGTTTCAGAAACTATCAACTTTTGTACTAAGGCAAATGGGGCTTGATACTCTTATTTTAGCATCGGGAGTTTTTGCTAGCGTGTTGTAGGGACCTGTATAGTCTGACTGTTACGATTGAAAACATAAGTATATACCTCGGTATATACCTATTATTATTTTTACAAGCCAAAATAACTTTTATGATAAAAAAAAATACAACATTCCACACGACATTTGTGGAACAAATCTTGTGTAATTTTTTAGCAGCCTGATAGCGTTCATCATCTAACCCTATTTTGTTAAAAAAGTAAGGTTAAATTGTTAAGTTTAATTAGGAATTTGGTTGCATCTATAAAAGTATCGGTTGTTTATTTTTACGTATTTTTGCTATTTTTAATGGTTTCGGTCGATCTAAAAATGTTTTTAATTTTCTATAAGATTCTTATAAGAAATACCCTAGTGTACAGCAGCAAGATATTTTTGCATTTATACACTTTAAAATTATTGAAATTGGTAATGTATGTATATCGCTGCGCTTAAGATTAATTTGTCGAGGTGAGAATTACCGATAATTTTATTTTATTGAAAAGTTAACACTTTAGGATCGCCATAAGGTGATTAAGTCTCGGATTTAATCCATTTACGTAATACTTTTGTTTAGTTTCTAATTTGCACTTTAATAATTTAACCGCTGCTAAAACTAAATATGCAACTAAATACCTAGTATACAAACCCGAGAATAATAATAATGTAAATATGAGTGGTTTCGATATATGAAACCGTATGAAACTATACCTACTTATTTATTCATATTTTTACCATTTTGATATTCAAAATATTTATTTACTACGTTGTAACGATATAAAATCCTTAATTGCTATTGACATTGTATGGAAAGTAATATGGTGGCTGAAACACCCACAAAATGTGAATTATTTAAAAAGTTTATTCTGGAGGGTGCGGCAAATTATCCTTCGCATCTCCGCCATCCCTCATTACACTGTGTAGTATACAACTTTTTCCCAATCGGTACAATTTTTAAAGAAGTTATCTAAAAACATGGTGATTCAGCCGACCCTGGCTAGCCGCTCGAGCTCATGCATCGCCTTGATGCGTCATTACAATTTTGTACCGGTCGGTGACAAGCAAGAATCCGTAAATCGGTTCTTTCTTTTGCTTTTAAGAAGAAAAATGCCTAGAAATCGTATTTCTAGTATAGTGAAGTGTTAGTGATACGTCTTGCTCGCAAAGGAGGCGAAAAAAGGGGGCAATATGCATCGGGAGAAGCGAATCAGGGGGTGAGTCCATATAAGATTATATGCCAAAATTTCAAATATACATAAATACCTGGTTATCTTAAATATATAAAAACAGAATCTCTTGTATAAAAGCAAACTAAATGTGTATAATACTAAACTGAATATTATGAATAAATATGACACTTGTAACCCTTATTTTTTTTACTTAATAAAATTGAAATGGAAAATACTCTCAAACTTCTAAAACTAACTATACTTATTAGAATAAAATAGAGTGCGAACGGGTTACAGTCAAAAATGCGAATGAAGCAGTAAACAAAAATTAAATGTGCTCACTGCGATTTGAATTATACTAACAAACTGTTATTTATATACGAGGGCATGACAAAACATTGTTACATTTATTTGTCGTCTTTGCACAATTATACAGAATCAAACAATATATTCGGAATTGAAATATATTATATCGAAATGAATATAAGTAATAAGCAACAGTTAACGATACGAGCTATTCGAACCGTTCTCTAGTAATCTCGTCTAATCATACATCCTACCAAAGAAATATACTATTCAATCACAAAAAGTGTTTACATAACACAATCAAAAGGAGGAAATATATACCGGTCGACCTGCACATTTATTAATGTTTTACATAGAATAAAACGTTTATACCATATAAAGGAATATAAAAATAGAAACAAATGGTTATAATGCCTTCGTATCATTCGTTTTTCGATATTTGGCACATGTGGGACTATAAACTACAATTCGATTCGATGCAAATACTGCAAAACAAAAAACAAAGTTATATTTAATTATGATCCACTGACTCATACTGCAGATCTGTATGAAAATTTAAGAGTATAGCAATTACATAAGGTATTAAAATTTGAACAGAATAAACTTATTTACAGGGTAATAAATAAAACTCAAAATTAAAATATTATCATAATATTTTCAAAGGATATTCATAGCCACAATACTAGAGAGTTTATAGGAAATCATACTGTTATTATTACTAAAATGCAATTATCCTCAATACCAGTGTTCAAAAACACTGTCTAGAGGAATAAGGACTATGTATATTGTAATTATTGCTATTACTGTATTAACAAATACTTTTCAAAAAAAAAAAATAAAAATAAAATAAAAAATTAAAATTTTAAGTAAGTCGAAGAGTGTCCTTTTCTCACGAAATTAACCTCTAAAAACTAGCCACAAAGGCAAGCTGACGCATAATTTACGAGCGACTACATCCCAAGTTGGGTATTATCGTTGGCTGAGAATAGGGGAAGACGCGCTAAATTATGGGCAAAATCGTGACACTAAAAGATGACGGCGTATAGATGGCGCTACTAGAATGCGTGCGCGAGATCTGGCTTAAGATCGATCACAGTATTGGCATTTTGCGGAGCACACGAACGTGTTGTCTGAGGAGTTTTCGTAGCGTCTTAAAATCTTGCATTAACATTTCTTGTGATTTGTCATAGACCTAGCCTTGTTTTGGTTGTAGTTAGTACTCGAACATTATGTTGACGTTCAAAATGAATGTTTGTGTTTATCGTGGATGCAATAATACAAGAAAAAACAATAACAATATTGTAAGTTTTTTTAAGTTTATTATGTTGAGTTTAAATTTAAAACACCGTTTTTATTTAGAGTAATATTTGACTCTATTTTTATAAATACGTATTATAATTAATTCCGATCGGATAAAAAATAGTATGTGCAACTCGTAGGAAATGCACATTCCTGGACTCCTGTGTTGCTGGCCTCGGCTGCCCCTCGTCCAGCAATTACCACAATCGTCCAGGAATGTTTTGCTTTTCCTACGAGTTGCACAATATACTATTTTTTTAATGGGACGTAGCATTATGAAACTTAAATAATATTTCTAGGAGTCAAAAGATTTTATTTTTTTCACGTGAGACGTTTGCGCATCTACAAGCGTATAAAAAAGTCACCTTTTTAGACAGTTGTACAAAATAGTTATTTATGCAACAAGTGCGTAAAGTTACCCTTTTGCAAGAGCCGCAAGGGAGTGTGCCAATCACATGAGTAAAAAACAATTACGTATGAGTTACATACAATACTTTCTCTACTTCCTAGAAATAAACTACATCAAAATAAGACAATTTATCTCTCGCAGTAGTGCGTAAAAAAATATATATTTAGGCACTGGTGCTTAAAAAGTAATATTTTATATTTCGTATTTTACTTTATGCACTAGTGCATACAAGTTCGCACTGTGAAGCGCGTAAAGTTAGTTAGCACTTTGATGACTAGGGGTTTTTTGAATTAAGAATTCAAATCCGTTAACAATTTTCCTTCAATTGATAAGGGGCGCCATTTATGATGAATTCTGTGCTTTTAAAACCCCACAACTTTTTCGCGCCTACGCGTGTTTGACTTTTGGCAAAGAGAGTCTATTATCACACCGTTTTTAAACTTATATCGAGGTATTTGCTTTAAAGTATTTAATGCATCATCATAACATGGAATATCATATTACAAGTAATGAGCCAAAAGGCAGCAGTAGGATTCTAACCTAAATGAAACAATTTGAAAGCAAATACCTTGAGTGGTTGCGTGCAGCGACAGCTATGAAGTATAACTTTTTTATCTAAAAAAGGCGGCGGCAGTTAAAAGGATTTTTGTATACCTATGAAATTCCCATATAGTATGTTTCGGAAAATTGGTAACTAATCCAGTATTTACTGTGTTATAATTTGTCCCAATTTTATTTAATATGTAGGTACCGGGTGGCCAACTAAGAATGGCACTCGGCTATATCTGGAAAAGTAATTGTCGTAAAGACTTGCGGTAAAAAATTTATGAGTAAAGCTGCCAAGGGAAAATGTTGGAAATTATTTTTAAGTCTCCAAAATGGCCGCCAAGGGGCATAATAGCCATCTTAAATTTTAAAACCTGTTTTTTTTTTGCAAAATTTTCTTAAATTAAAGATAGTAGAATGCATTGCCATTTTAAAACAGGAATAAATTAAATTACTTTTTGTAAAACACGTTTTGCTCTAGCCCGTAAAGGAAAGTGATGGAACGTGTTCGAACATTTTCGGAAATAAATGTCAATAACTTGAAAATGGCTGGACGGAACTTAAAAACTTATAGTCGTTGAAAATGGCTTTTTTTAAGCTATCAATTGTGCCTTGCGTGGGGTGATTGCGACTTATCACCTAGCCGCTAGAGGGCGTTTTCTGACATAACCGCAAATAAGTCAGATTTTAAAAAAATAAATAAATGCAACGATGCCACTATTTTAAAACAAAAGAGAGCCAAATGAGATCCTAATACGGTAGTGAAAACCGCATTTCGATATATCTCATCTAACCTAAAATATAAGTAAAAGAAATCAGAACACGAAATAAAATCGGATTTTGGGACATTTTTTCGAAAGGAAGAACCGTTGTTATTTGTTATTGTCCTCATTTTAGCACAATATATAATAATTTACTGCTAAAATACCAACATAATTTTTAAAATCTCAATAATAATTAACATTCAGTAAATATGAGTGAATTTTGCCGTTCTGTCCACACAAAATTCGAAATTTTTTAAAGAAACCAAGTAGGCTAGCGGCAACAGTTAGGTATATTATCGTTGCATTGAAAATAAGCATACGAAACAATGCATATCAAACACTTCTATGGGTAGAAAATTTATTTTTTACAAATAAGACCAACAAAATATCGCATACCGACTTATATCTCAAAAACTAGCCCGCTAGAGGGTGTAACAGCCATCACTATAAAATTAAGATTTTCGTCGTATTTTGACTGATTAACAGGTATCGAAAATATCTGGAGTTCAATTCTTACACATTTCCTGATTCTTTTTGTTCGCAGAACGAAGACTAATATTTGTTATATTTTTTAATTAAAATATTTGTTAAATAATAATATTTTTTGTCAATGGTCAAACCTACTTGAGTTAGTAAACGAATACCGTTAGCAGATATCATAAAGTCCGCGTGCATTCAATGATCAAAGTTCGAATTTCTTGAAGACCAAGCGGTTTATCGAGATCAAACAAGTAATACCTTTTTTCCTTAAAAATAACCAGTTTATTACATTTTTTATTCAAAATCGCGATAAAGTTTTAAAAACATCGATTCATCGTTGCCATCCCTAATTATCATTGCATTGAAACACTTCCACAGGTGGAAAATTAATTTTTATTTAAAATACAGCCCCAAAAATATCTCATACACTGTAAAAATCTGCAATCTTAATATGATTGACATTTAGTTATCGTCATTATAATTTTTGCGATTTAGTTTTCTAAAGCATAGGTACTTGCTTTCTTTAATAGTTCGAATTTTGTGTGGACACAAGGGCAATCAATATTCATATTGAATGAATATTAATTATTATTGAGATTTTAAATATTATGTTGGTATTTTAGCAGTAAAATAATATATATTGTGGTAAAATAACGATAATTACAATTTAATAGCAACGGATCTACTGAAAAACTATCCCAAAATCCGATTTTTTTTTTAGTTTTGATTTATTAACTTACGTTTTCGGTTAGGTAAGGGATATCGAGATGCGGTTTTCACTGACGTATAACCTGTTTTAAAATTTAAGATGGCTATTACGTCCCCTAACGGTCATTTTGAAAACCTAAAAATAATTTCCAACATTACATAATAATATTTTTAAATCCATTTATAAATTATTGCTAAACGAAATCAATATAAATATTATTAATTTATGTCCAGAACATATTGAAAAATTATTAAAAATTGTAACAAAAACAATGCTTTACAAACAAATGAAATGGGAGTGTCTGAAAAATTCAGTTGCAATATACGTGACACCAAAGATGCTCAAAATAAACCACATAGAAAAATTAGAATTTTATCAAACCAATGATTTTTTCTAAATTATTTTCATTATTATTTGCAAGCAGCGTGTGCGCTAAAATTTTGCTCTTATTAAAATCAAGAAGTCTCCTGAAAAATTAAACTGATTATTTGTTTTACTGTAAATTATAGAACAGTGAAAAAAAATCGATACGTATTTTTTAATTTCCACTAAAGATGATTATTACGAGAGCTATGCCAGTTTTTAGTTTTGTATATATAGATATAATCGTTGACTGGTTCTCAGCCAACGATATAATATACTAAGCATGGTGCGACGTAACAATTCATATACATGGTGACGTCATAAGCATATTTCATGGTGTTGTATCTGCCTCATTTTTCGAACTATGAAAAAAATAAAATTTTGATGGGCTATCAAAATTAGCAATAAAAATTTTAATGAAACTTCCTCATTGTGGTATTCGCTTGACCACTAATTCCGACACGTTGACAACCACTAGGTACTCGATTATTCGCCAAACAATGAAACCTTGGAATGGCCTCCAGAAAGAGCAGACTATTCTACGCGATTCTCGAATCGCACAGACGTCCCAGGCGACCACTGATAACTTTTAGGGATTTAGCTGGATAAAAAAGTCAAAACTGAAACATGCTTTACCATAAAGTAGTTATCCTCCAAGTCCAAATAATGCTAAGAAACCCTCAGTTACTTACGCTATGCTTAGGTAAATCAATCATCAACTTAGTTGACTATGTTTATTTATAAAATTTGGTAAATCCTTTATACATAATATTATTTTACTAGTTTAGTTTTGTATTCTTGCATTATTTTATATACACTATCACATTTCACGTGATGTCTCACGTTTCACTTTATATTTTAGGTATTAACCTTCTGCTTAATATTTATTTATTCCAATAAAAATGTAAGTTGTTTTACAATGCTATCATGTTTTATTTATTTGGCACAACTTTATCTCTCCATGCTTCTCAATTTCAATCTTAACAAATTATAACTTATAAAACATTTTTGCTTTCGAGCGGCGGTAAGTGAGAAATAAGTATTGTAGTCAACCAAAAATTCGGCTGCCAGCAAATACTTAAATAAAAAACAAATTCATATAAGTACATGCCAATTTATCTTATTAGAATTATATTTAGTTTACTTACACGGAATGTTCATTCTAATGGCATAATAATATATTAAATTATTCAGTAAAATATAACATCTCTATAAGTAAATATCGTTAAAATCCTTGGTCTTATCATAATTTTATCGGTCAATGCGAAAACTCCATACGTGCGAAAACTATTTCTTGTGAACATCCGTTGGCCGTTGCCCGAGTATCTCAAAGCGCCACGCGACTGGATCTAATAAATGAATCAAGAATGGTATGAATTCCTTTCGCATTTCCAGGCATATGCCGCGAGGTCGCACCACCAATCAGTGGGTGAGACGTAAGGGTATCGAAAAGGAAGGTGTCACGTTTCTAGGCACGGCATTTGCGCGTCTTCCCCTATTATCAGTCAACGGTATTATTATAGCTTGCATGGCCCTCCGTTGGCTTTGCTCGCAACGGAGGCTCAATCAACAAGAACTAAAAGTGCTAACCAAAACTAACCCAAAATTAAGGGAAAAAGGCGGAATGTTATCGTTCGGCTTTGTCGAAGCAATGTAATACCGGAACGCATTATTTTAAAACAATTCGTGTTGACATGAGCCGTCCGGTGAGGGAAAAAATTGGAGTAAACATTGCTTGCAGGAGATGTTAATAACTAATAATAATACCTATTTACAAATTCGCATTTGCAGATGCGAATAACTTTAACTAAAATTGGCCTTCACATTTGCAGATGTGAAGGGCCCCCAACAGCCTCCACCCCAGTAGGTATATTATGTAAAAGTAGATAGAGGCACACTATATCCCTACATTTGCCGATGTAAAGGATATATGTACTGACAAAAATAAAACGGTATAGTGCTATGTATTTGCAGATACAAAAACAAATAACCACCATACTATTGCAACCCTCTTACATAAAATCATTGCATTGGAGGTAGCGAATTATTACACTCTTGGTTTCTATTCAAAACAGAAATTACAGTATTTGCAGATACTGTAAATATGCTAAAAAATCGTTGCATTTGCAGATGCAGTCGAAAGCATAACCAGGGTTAAGCAGCAAGCAAAAAGGTGAATAGTTCGTTGTATTAGCAGATACAATCGATCGTACCCACTGTCTGCAATTGCAGTTGCAGATAGTGAACATATTCATGAACCTATTTTTCTGTTCAAAAACAGAAATTGCAGCATTTGCAGATGCTGTAAATAGGCTAACAGATCGTTGCATTTGCAGATGCAATCGATATCATAAGTAGCAAAACCAAGGAAACTCTTTTGCATTTGCAAATGCAGTAGAAGATCCTCTCACGCTAGCTGAGGAAATAACTTAGCCAAATCAAGACTATCAAGACTTACCAACATCAGAAGCACCAGATGGTCCTGAACAAAG
>MU182147.1:230957-282796 GCA_016904865.1 Pissodes strobi
CGGCGCCACTGATCTTGGTGACGAAACGACTAAGGACCATAGTTTATCAGAACTTTCTATCCTAAAATAACGTAAGGAATCACGTCTCGAAGTGTGTAACCATACTTTTGAAACATCCTGTAAAAAGTTAAAACTGTAAACGGACAGACACAGAATAAAAATTCATGAAATAAATGTGAATATAAATCTACCACAATTAACCTCAGGAAATTTGAGTAACTGAAATTTAGACTAACTACAATACTCGAAAAAAAAATAGATAAAAGAAACACTGGAAAAAGAAACGGCAATTTCAATACAGAAATAGAAAAGAAGGATTTTCAAATAAAAGATGCCAAAGCGAAGTCCACAGTAGTTCATTGTCTCACGGATAAGGATTTAAATCTTATAAAAGATTAAAAAGCCGCTAAAAAGATGATTAAAGCATTAGAAAAATTGTTTTTACCAAATTAACTTTGAGGAATTTTTCTTAACTTTAAAAATAAAAGAGAATCAAAGTTAGAAGATCATGTTTTGAATTATGCATACCACAATAAATAGAGGACTAAAAAATGCTGGTTCTAAGATGAAAGAAGAAGATAAAGTTTGTCATTTGCTAGTGACACTAAGTGAAGATTATAGCAATGATATTACTGCCATTGAAACTGCGAATCAAAAGGTGGCAATGGATTTTGTAAAAGCAAGGCTATCAGGTGAAGAACTAAAAATAAAAAGGAAGCACATACAGAAACACAATCAGTGAAGAAGTATCAGTTGCGGTTGGCCATTACAATTACAAATGTTATAGATATGGTAAAGAAGGTCACAATATAAGTGAATGTAGAAGTAATGATAGAGGTCAAAGAGAGGATTCTGGTCTATTTGAAGAGGAAATAATTTTGTGCCCAGACAGAGAGGAAATACAAATGCGAAGACGAAGAAGCAGAAGAATAAATATACTGTATTGCTTTACATTGTGAAAATCAACGTGAAATTAAAATAGAACAAAATAACATTTATATTTTGGATTCTGGGTGCAACACAAAACTTACTTACTAACTTACTAGATACTTAGGTGTATGAGAGACATTGTAGTTTTAGACAAAGTAGTAGAAATTTGTGTGGCAAATGGGCAAGTTATTGTTACGTTTTTCCCGTGGGTTCTTAACAGAATTACAACTTTGCTATTTTCAACTAATACTCTCTTTATTCACTACCACTGTATACAATTTAACTCACTAAACTAGTCTTATAACTTTACCACTAATATCTATTCAACACTCAATGATTAACTGAACTGAACTGACTAACATTCGCCTTAGGTCTGCTTATATATAATCTCAAATCTATCACGAATATTCTGGAAGTATTCCGAGGCCACTCTATATGATCTCGACGAGGCCATCGAGATAATTCCAGCGATCCCGAAACTTCGCGGCCGGCCGGGCGATGATTCATACAGACAGAGAAGCGAGGGGCACGGCGCGGCGGCTAATTCTATAGGGTAGCACAAAAACGTTCGGATGGTTGTTAGTCGTGACATTATGAAAGCAGCAAAAAGGGGAACTGTTGAAGCGATCTGTCAAGAAAAATATTAGTGTATTAATTGTCGAAGGGATGAAACACAACTCTATTTCAGCATCCCAATTAATAAGAAAGGGACGTACAGTGACATTCCAGAAAGAAAGAGTAAAGATAAGTGGACACAATCTTGAACCTGACTGTAAAAATCATAACAATTTATTTGTTGCTAGAATACAAGTAAATAACCTTTACCAGCGACTGGGACTTATCACCGCAGACAGCAGCAGATTAAAACAATTAATCAAGATCTGGAGAAAGTTCAAATTGGGGCGTCAGAAATTTGGTCCAGTTCAAAGCAGTAAAAACACAAGCAGCCACGTTTACCAAGAAAGCCAATACGGCGGGCCCTGACATCATTGTGGCACGATCGACCATTCCTTCATCCTCGTCAATCGGACTACTGGGTGTCTCGGTCAACAGCAATATGTCCTGACATGACCACGTTGCTAACATCGCAAAATCAGCCTCAAAGAAGCTTGGTACGCTATTTCGTAACAAAAAACTGTAGGTATACACCGCAGCAGCTGCTCTTGCTCTACAAAGTGACAATAAGACCGCGCTTAGAATATTGCGCGCACATCTGGGGTGCCGCACCTAAGCACACCCTAAAGCTGCTGAATTCCATTCAGAAGAGAGCTGTGCTTCTCGTCGGCGACCCAGAGTTGACCTGGGATCTAGATAGTCTGGAACACCGCAGATATGTGGTCGATATATCCCTGTTTTACAGATATTTTCAGGGCAGATGTTCCCGGTATTTGGCCCGCCCCAACAACGCCTGTCAGACAGTCACGACAGACGGCAAGAGCGCACCCATTCGTCGTACAACTGGAAACACCTAGAATATCACTTTACAAGGACCCCTTTGTCTGGCGCACTGCATCACTGTGGAACTCACTCCCAGGACATCTGTTTCCCCCTAAATACAACCTACAGCTGTTCTGAATGGAATCCAGCAGCTTTAGGGTGTGCTTTGGTGCGTCACCCCAGATGTGTGAGCAATATTTTAAGCACGGTCTTATTTGTGCTTTGTAGAACAAGAGCAAGTTCTGCGTTGTATACAGTTTTTTGTTGCGAAATAGCGCACCAAGCTTCTGGGAGCCTGATTTTGCAATGTTAGCAACGTGGTCATGCCAGGACCCCAGGACATATTGCTGTTGAGCGAGACACTCAGCAGTCCGATTGATGAGGATGAAGAAATGCTCGATCCTGCCATAATGATGTCAGGGCCCGCCGTATTGGCCCTCTTGGTAAACGTGGCTGCTTGGGTCTTTGCTGCATTGAACTGGACCAAATTTCTGTCGCCCCAAGTTTGAACTTACTCCAGGTCTTGATTAAATGCTGTAATCTGCCCCTGTCTGCGGTGATAAGTCTCAGTCGCTGGTAAAGGATTTTCTGATCTAAATTGGGAGACAAGGGTACTGTCATCTGCAAAACTGTAAACAGGGGAAAGAGGCTCGCAGTCCGAAGGACGGCAGATGGTTGAGCAGTCCGTCATGCCAAACTCTGTCGAATGCCTTCGAAATATCCAACCTAATCGCTCAAGACTCTCCGTCGTTCTCAATTACGTACCTTAGTCCATATCTGGGTGACATAGGCCGATCGATTTCCTGTCGATCTCTCTTTGCGAAAGCGGTATTGATTATCGCTGATTATTCTGTTATTCTCGAGGTAGTTAAGTAGTTGCTGATTGAGTACATGTTCCATGACTTTGGAGGTTATTGAAAGCAAGGCAAGGCATTAATGTGATAATGGAGTGGCGTAACAGTAACAGGTTGATTTTCAATATTGTAAAGACTAATGTTTTTACTTTTAAGTATTCTGTATCGGATGAAATCCTAAATGGGGTCCCAATAAGCAATAAAGAGAATTATAGGTTTTCAGGACTGATTTATACTAAATTGAAATTTGAGGATAATACACAGATCGTGCGAAAAATATTAGGATCCGCGTCCTATGTTTTGAGGGTGACGATGAATGATTTGGGTCAGAATATTGCAAGGGGGCTATAGTTTTCCTTGGTCGAATCATATTTGTGATACGATATTCAATTTTGGGGTTTTGCAAGCAAGCAACTTATGAAATCCGTCTTTTTACTCAAAAAGCGAGCAGTACGATGCTTGTGTGGGGTCGGTTCTAGGAACACTGCAGGCTCCTGTTTGTTTGGGGGGAATCCTCACCTCGACCACTGTTTTTATTCTTTTGACTGCGGATATTATTATTGTATATATTAAGTTTTGTTTTGTATTTGCTCTACTATGGTTAGTTTCTTTATTTAATTCGCTTTGTCCATAAAATTTATTTGAATTTTTCTGTGGCAGTAAAGCATACTTGACTTTGATATGGTCCATAGTAAATGTCAGGCTGTGGGCATCGGTGCGGCAAGAGTATAACCAGATTCAGTAGTGACAATAAAATTTGGGATTGCATTGACAAAAAACTCAATTATTGTATATGAAGGGCAAAAATGTTTAACCACCTACCCCTGGAACTTCAATGCTTGGAGAGTGTATTACTCCCTTGACGAATTTTGTAGATTTTTGTTCTGGCTTTATTTTCTATTGGTTGACAAATCTGTACTATTGTGATTGTTTATTTTAATATTTATATTTTGTTTTCTTTGCTCTTTGGTAGTTTCATCTTTTCGTATGTTTAATTTTTTTGTAGTGATTTGACTTGTGATTTTATTGTATTTATATATTAACATTTACCATTTTAATATGTTTGTGTATGTATATTTTTCCTAGTTCTTTAAATTATAGTTAGACGGATGAATTACTGCTAATCTAGGATTATTTTTACTTACAACTGGATTTGAATGACATTATATTGTAATAATTATATTTTTCAGCATCGTTGAAAATCTTCTGACATATTTGATTTGATGTTACTAATATTATGTACTATAGCCATACCTAGTACTTTTAAGAGCATCCGGACCAGAACATTTTTATGGGGTTAGACCTCATTTGGTTGTGAATTATTACTGTTCAATGTCCTGTTAAAATATGTATAAATTCATTGCTATCAAAGTTATTATTCAATTTATTCGGCGCATGTTCTGCTCGATGTGACATATGGATTACTAATTATATTTGTCCATTGTTTCTACTCTTTTCCACAGGTTTTATTATGGTTTTTACTTTTAATGACTAAACGCAACTAAGTAGAAAATCCGTATTATGTTTTCACAAAGAAATTCAACTGTTACTTTGAACTAAACCATTGTAATCATCAAAATGGATAACAATTAAATTACAATATAAAAAATCGTTTTTAATGTTATGTGTCCATTGTATTTCCACTACTTTGTTTATTATTTTTATTAGTACATTTAACGCACCGCATTTAAAACAATATGCCAGCCAATAAACAAGTGAAACCTTTATATTGCTGAAATTATTCAGCCGTTTATTTATAAAATGCTAGTAGTACTATTAGTATTAACCTTTCATGACAGCGAGCGAGTACCAAAAAGTAAAAGTATGTACTTATTTTACCATGATGGTTGGTACCGAGCGGTACGGAGGATTCCATATTTCTGCTGGGCCTTGCCATGTTGCCGTCATTAGTTCTTTTTATTTAAAATGTCGATTAAGTAAATCCGTGCATTCCACTACGCTCGTTCAGCGTTATCCTGCCAAAGAAATAAAGTGATTGCTTTAAATCGTTCCTCTAGTGGAAGCAATAAATGCGCAATCTAATGCCTTGGAACTAACATTGCTCATCTAGGTTCCTGGTTTTCCTCAAAAAAGTCGTGGCAACCCTGTCTCAACAAAGGTTGAGCCAACCCAGTGACCCTCGATGCTACCCATTTAGCCGCCACCGCCCACCGTTCTCTGATGCAGTACAAAGCCTGGGAACCTTGACTAAAACCTCTTCCTTTTAAAATAATTTAGCGTTCCCCTATACTGCAAGAGCCCCTAGCCCACTCCTGCATCATTGATTTGGATAAATCAATCATCAGTCATCCGCAATATGCGATGAACGTATTAGTGAGTTACCACTTGCGCATCAGTGCACTTTTTATAGTACCTACGCAATATCCTTATCGTCTTTCGATATAATCTGCAGGTTGGTATGTATTTTTTGTGGCCAAAAATAAAAATGTTACTATTATAGGTCCGGAAACGCCTTATTTTCCGATACAGGGTGATAACATGTTAATTTGCTTTCGTTTTTCTCATTTATTATTCACGTTTCTAAAGATAATTCATTCAGATTCGGTATATACAACACTTTGGGTTAGTTTGGGGTTCGGGGTTCGTACAAGATATTTTTATTATTATTATTATTCACCCTTCTTTGGTCCACTCCGGAAAATAGGCATCTTTGTGTCTTTTCCATTTTTGTCGATCTTAGGCTTTTTGGAACCAGTTTCTTCCTCCTTTTTCACCGACCTGTCTCGCCACACGTCCAACCCAATACCATTTGACCTCTGTCATACGTTTCATCACATCGGTCACTCCAGTTATTATTTTCCTAATTTCCACATTCCCAATCGTGTCTTTTAGCCAGATAGGCCAAGCGACATGGGGTTTCTATTTGCAAAAGGTCGAACAGAAATGAAATTTTGTGGGATGGCAGAGATAGGTCCCCTGATAGTACATCTAAGTTTGCGACCTCGGGGGGGGTGCCGCTCGAGGGGTGGGGGGATGAAAACTCTGCTTCGCGGCGCTTGGAGGAAAATAGCACCGTTGGAGTAGGTGCTATAAAAAAAAAGTTCAAATAAAAAATATGTTGAAAACAAAATTACGCACAACTTTGGTTTTATGCACTTTTTCGCTCCGATTAATATTTTTTGCTCTACGGCGCGCCAAACTTGGGGGGTAGTTTGCAAATTTTAACAAAATCAGAGTTTAATCGCGGATTGAATCAAATATGGCTACCAAACAATTCTGGTATTTTTTTTTCTGTAAGAGTAAGGTTTTCTAAGTAAACTGATGCTTGATTCGTTAAATTTGACCTTATATTATAAAAGATATGATTTTTTGAAGTGCGCCCTTACATATTTGGATATGGGCATTTTTCATCTATCATGATCTACGGTCGATATTTTCTTAGTATTGCTGACCTACAATAACTTTTTTTATTTTAGTGCAAACATAATGCAAGAAAATATAATTTTCAACTCGTTTCCACACCACCCTTGAGGTAGAGCTGATCGGCGCATTTTTTTTAATGTGGTATCCCCAAGAGGCCTAC
This sequence comes from Pissodes strobi, assembly GCA_016904865.1. Lineage (NCBI taxonomy): Eukaryota > Metazoa > Arthropoda > Insecta > Coleoptera > Curculionidae > Pissodes > Pissodes strobi. The sequence goes on from MU182147.1 coordinate 237,723, forward strand.
GGTCGATATCGGAGTTTTATGACATTAAATTGAGTCCTCATCATCCTCTGTTGGATCGGAAGCGTTTTCGGCATCTTCTGCGATGTCTTCCTCCAGCAAAATGTGGTTACTAATGTTCTCGCAGGACGTCCCAGTACAGTATAAACACAAAACCGAACATTTCAATCCTGCTTTACGGCAACCACAAGCAGGACCACAACCTTTCTGACATCTACAGGAGATAGTCTTAAGCAGAACCTCTGGAGCTGGTTCCTTTAAGATGCGTATAGCGTCTAGTCCTGTCGCGGTTTTTCGCCATCCATGATCTTCTGGAGTTTTGTGGACTCCCCGCCAGTTTTGAACTTGACAATAGTTTCGTAAGGAATGATGATAGCATGTAGTGAAGGGACTATTCGAATACAAATAATCGAAGTATTCGATTCTGGCTTGCATTCGAATGCATTCGATTCTCAACGAAGAATTCGAATACCAGGAATATTCGAATGCGCTAACAACGAATTAATCGCCTCTCGAATGCTGGTTGAAGCAAAATGAAATATGAATCGGTACAACTCGCGTCAAATGCGATTATAACATAACTTGTTCGATTATGGTGGTCTGCCGTCTGAGCAACAAATAATAGCTGGCTTTGTTTTGTTTATGGTGAACAATAATCGAAAACGCTATACTACAAGAAGTATAAAATAGAGTAGTTTAATTACTGTGGTAGTTTTTTAATTGTTGAATATTTTTCTTCTGTAGTAAACATATTATTAATTTTAAATGAGGTATGACATACATACTTTTGCAATATGCAGAAGATAAGGAGTTTTCAAATTTAAATTATTAAAAGTGATGATTTTAATAAATCTTTAATACACGTTTACATAATATCTAAACAAAACAACTTTTAACCAATATTTTATTTTTTAATCGTGAATGCTTTCGCTAATCTTTGTAAAATATTTTGCTCTAATGCTTAAATGTATCAAGAATGAAGACCAAGATGAAACAATCCAGAATCAGACAATTTGTAAATTTGAATTCGAGAACGAGACTTCGAATCTCGAGCGGTTGAATCACTAATTGAAACATTTGGGATATCGCGACTAATCCAAATAATTCGATTCTTTGTATTCGAATAATCATTCGATTCTCAAAAGTATTCGAATGCAAGATATTCGATTCTAAAAATCATCCGATTTTCCCTTCACTAAATGCATCGGATGTTGGTGGCAGTGACGCAAGATTAAAGGAGTTTTTGAAGACGGCCCGTACAAAGTTGGTACACCGCAGAGAATCTAACGTGAGATGTTTGCTGTCTGCACCATACTGCCGCAGCATAAACAGTTCGCCAGCGGCTCCTACTTTCGTGAGTTCTGCATTGGGGTCATCAAATACCTGAATCGTCTCGGTTATTGTAGGATTTTTTCCAGAGTTTTAAGGAATCGAATCTTGCCTTGATTGAATAACGCCGATGTGGTGTCACAACCACTAAAGGCATGTACAAATAAGAGACATTTCGCAATAGATTCATTATATTGCAAGCTCTGGGGTGAATAGAACACATCCTCCCTATTGCCTCTACCCGGCTTGCGAAAGTCATATATTTAATACTACGGCGAAAGTAAACATTGGGGATTTCTCTGGCTTTAGCAGTCAGCAGCTCAAGTAAATCTACGTCTTCGCCAATAACGCAAACGGAGGAAAAAGAGGAAGCAAGTTCGATAGCAGTCTGCACAATTAATGTATCTGCGTCTTCGACCGCCTGCTTAAAAGTGTAATTCTCTGCTTTCAACTTTATCTGCAGCATTGCAGTGAGGTGCCTTTTGTTAAAGCTGTTCGATAAAAAATTTTCTTGCGACACCGTTGGAATCATGGATTCATCGAAGATTACATTCGTGCTGCTTTGCTGCTTTGAACGGCGGTTTCTTTCAGCAGATTTCGTACCTGCTTCTGTCCCACTTTCGGGATATCCATCAAAAATAACACTAGTATTCGGCCCATAATGCCTTGTAATGTAATGAATGTAATTTGCACAAATGATTGCAAATGAATTTTGACGGCCCCACAGAACACGATGGAGCAAGAAGCCACCGTCAACAACATGCATGGTCGTGTCAACATTTAGGACTGGTGTTAAGGGCACATAAGCTTTGTACAGTGAAGATTTTACCCCTTTGCGCATACCTTAATTTTTAATTAAAGTTTAGTCATTATGGAGTTTTTATTTTTTATTTTATGAGTTTTTAACTTTCACAATTTTAATTTTCAATTAAAGTTTGGTCATTATGCAGTTTTTATTTTATAAGTTTTTAACTGTAAATTATTTAGTAAATATAACAATAGACAATTTTCGAGCACTATTTTACAAATAATAAAAAAATATCGCCCGTAGATCATGATAGATGAAAAATGCCCATATCAGAGTATATAAGGGCGCACTTCAAAAAATCATATCCTTTATAATATAAGGTCAAATTTAACGAATCAAGCATTAGTTTACTTAGAAAACCTTACTCTTACAGAAAAAAAATATACCAGAATTGTTTGGTAGCCATATTTGTTTCAATCCGCGATTAAACTCTGATTTTGTTAAAATTTGCAAACTACCCCCCAAGTTTGGCGCGCCGTAGAGCAAAAAAAATTGGTCGGAGTGAAAAAGTGCATAAAACCAAAGTTGTGCGTAATTTTGTTTTCTACATATTTTGTTTCAACTTTTTTTTTATAGCACCTACTGCAACGGTGCTATTTTCCTCAAAGCGCCGCGAAGCAGAGTTTTCATCCCCCCACCCCTCGAGCGGTACCCCCCCGAGGTCGCAAACTTAAACGTACAATCAGGGGACCTATCTCTACCATCCCACAAAATTTCATTTCTGTTCGACCTTTTGCAAACAGAACCTCATATTTTGTACCCAGCGCTTGGCCTAAGATGTAAATATGTTCTATATTGTTGTGGAGGATTCATTTCTACCTTGGAATTGATTGCCTTTGGCTCCACAAATGATTAAACTTCGCTTGAATTGTTATAGAGCCTCTTCGGCCAGATGTCAAGCATTGCACGCTCCATGGCTCTGTGTGGTTTTAAGGCGGGTGGCACTTTGTATTCAGACTTATTGGGATGGTTGTGTTTTGGAGAATATGAGGGAGCTTCCCATAGATAGCTCAGTAGGTCTTATTACTCTTATTCTACGGGTCACTTCTGTTTTTTTGGTTTTCTTTGCCCAGCTTGATGGCGCGGTCGAGATAGATATATTCCTCAACGTTTTCGATTGTATAGTTGTCTAGGGAGATTTGTAGGTTATTAGCACTCATAATTTCTGTTTTACTGATTTTCATTTTCAGTCCGATTTTACCGGCTGCTTAGTTTAATTGTTGTAGGATATCATTAGCAAATCGAAGGTGATTTAAATATCGTTCCGCGACCTTTCTACCTTTTTGTTTCGATTTCAGTGTCATAAATACATCTTCTATAACTAAGGTAAATTATTTTGGGGATATTGTACTCCCCTTTTTATATTTATTTTGTTGGTCAATATGTAGGTAATCACCTATTTTTGCATGTAAAGTTGAATTATGGTAGATCTGGTTACAATCTTGAGCCAATTCTTGCACTGTGCATAGCTTCAAGGATCTAGTTTCTATCGAGTCGGGCGTGTTACAAAAAGTCTGCAAAGGCCAAGTGAATTGGGATGTTGTACTCGGTTATATTTTATTTATCTTTTTTATGGCAGCACACTAAAGGGAGGTCCTATGGAACTCGACGAGGTGTGTGTGTCTGAAGCAGTAGGTTGTAATTTGGGGGAAATAGATGTCCTGGGAGTGAGTTACACAGCGATTCAGTGCGCCAGACAAAGGAGTCCTTGTAAAGCGATGTTCTAGGTGTTTCCAGTTGTATAACGAACAGGTGTCCTCGTGCCGTCTGTCGTGACTGTCTAACAGGCGTTGCTGGGGGCGAGATGAGGCGGGCCAAATCCTGGGAACATCTCCCGTGAAAATATCTGTAAAACAGTGAAGTCTCGGCCACATGTCTGGGGTGCTCCAGACTATCCAGATCTCGGGTCAATTGAGAGTCGCCGACGAGACGCACAGCTCTCTTCTGAATGGAATCCAACAGCTTTAGGGTGTGCATCGATGCGGCACCCCAGATGGACACATAGTATCTTAAAATACTTCACAGGCTTTAACTAGCACAACATATAGTTATTACTACAACAATGTGCCTTAACAAACATATTAAAATGAAGGTTTTTTAGCATCACATTTATATAACATTATTAAAAAGTAACAAGTAACAAAAAAGACAAACTGCAAACGTAACATGTTATCAAGAATTAAAAAGTAGAGCATGAAATTAACAATACAGATAATTTAAAAATAGACACACTAAAATTAAAGCAATAAAAACTCTACCCTTTAAAAATGAAATTGTTTTCTCTCTGAATTTTGGAACACTATTGATACTTCTAATATTTTGAAGCAATAGATGAAAAGCCTTTATGGCTCTATATAAAGGTCCTTTTTTCGAAAAAAGTCGGGAATGAGTAGGGATAGTAAGGTCACTCCTGCCTCTAGTAGTTATTGACATATTATCTGAATAATTATTGAAATTTCGTTGAAAAATTTCTGGTTTTTTTGACAAACATCACCAAAGCAAGAAAATATAAAGATGGAGCAGAAAGAACTTTTAACATTGTGAAATAAGTCCTACAGCTAATTCTCGGATGCAAATTGTAAATGGAGCGAATTATTCGTTTCTGAGATCTAAACACATGAGCAGAACTGCTTGAAGAACCCCAAAACAGGATGCCAGAATTCATAACCCCCTGTATTCACAAATAGTATATTCGAATGGTTTCAATTGACAAAACACTTCGGAGTCTACGCATTAGGGCACAGTTACCATTTAGTCTAGATATTATTGAGTTGCAATGCTGATTTAAGTTCAGCTGAGGGTCAAGTTGAACGCATAAAAATTTCACTACGTTAGATGTAGGAGTATATTTCCCGTTTGCTGTTACATAAATTGATTCATTCTGTTTGGCTCTACCGAAGTAAAGTAAACCCGTCTTATCCGTGTTCAGCTTTAATAAATTGTCCCTGCACGAATGTAGTGTGTGAGCAATATTCTAAAGACGGCCTTATTTGTGCTTTGTAGAGCAAGAACAGCTGCTGCCGTGTATGCAGTTTTTTGTTGCGAAATAGTGCACTAAGCTTCTGCGAGGCTGATTTTGCAATGTTAGCGACGTGATCTTGCCAGCACATATTGCTGTTTACCGAGACACCCAGTAGTCCGATTGACGAGGATGATGGAATGGTCGGTCCTGCCATAATATCAGGTATTGGCTCTCTTGGTAAACGTGGTTGCTTCGGTTTTTGCTGCATTGAAATGGACCAAATTTCTGTCTCCCCAAGTTGAAACTGTCTCCAGATCTTGATTAATTGTTGTAATCTGATCCTTTGTGCGGTGATAAGTCTCAGTGGCTGGTAAAGATTTTTTCTAATCTAAATTGGGAGACAAGGGTACTGTCATCTGCAAAGAGTAAACAGGATTATTGGTTTCGGTCAGCAGGCCATTAATATAGATGAGGAACAGAGTTGGTGAAAGTATAGCGCCCTGAGGCACGCCCGCGTTAATGGTGAATGTGTCTGAGACTCTGAGATGTGTCCATCAACTGCAATGTGCAGAGATCGGTTCTTCCAGCAAGCCAGCAGCAGATAGAGGCTGGCATGTCAAACTCTGTCGAATGCCTTCGAAATATCCAACGCAGTCGTTCGAGATTCTCCGTAGTTCTCAATTGCCCTACTCCATATATGCCAGTATATCTCCAGTCGATCTCTCTTTGCGAAAGCCGTATTGGTAATAGCTAATTAATCTGTTGCTCTCGAAGTACTTGAGTAGTTGTTGATTGACTGCAAGTTCCATGATTTTGGAAATTATTGGAAGCAAGGCAATTGGGCGATAGTTTGAGGGCGTGATTTTCTTGCATTTTTTGGAACATTTTGCACTCAAATGTCTTTCAAAGAAGATGAATAAATCCCTTTTCGGTAAGACAGAAAAAAAAGTCTGGAAAAAATCGGTGTTAGTTCGTTGGCGCAGTTCTTTAACACGATGTCCGGTATTCCGTCCGGTCCTGATGCCTTTTGCATACCTAGTTCTTTAAGGATTTTGCGACTATCACGGTCATGAAAGTTAGCGTCTGCCATGGTAGTGTTGATGTTCGATATGGTGGGGAGAGCCTTGCCTTGGGGGACGTTTAAGGTAGAGTGCGATGAAAAGATTTTGGCGAGCATGTTTGCTTTTTCCTTGGCTGTAATCGCCGTGATGCCGCGTTCGTCTGTCAAAGGTGAGAGATACGTTTTTGTAAAGTTAACTTTGCTACCGTCCAGAAATTCCTGTAGCCACTGGGGCATTGCAAAAGTTTATTCCTGATCCTTTGATTTTGTTTGTCTTTAGTTTCGTCATCACACGTTTGCTTTGGCAAAATAATTGCGATTTTCAGCGGACTGGTGTTGCTGCCAATACTTGTAGGCTTGCTGTTTCCTACCTACAGCTCTTTCACATCTTCTGTCGAATCAGGGCTTTCCTTTTGATGGTAACTTGATGGAATTTGAGATGTTTTCTTCCATTCCTGAGGAGATTACCTGCGTAATCTTTTCGCAGCGGATTGACGGGTCGTCAGTGCCAAAGCAGACGTCGAGCCAAGGAAATCTAGGTAGAACTCTCTTAGATCGTTCCAGTTTGCACAATTGTAACGCCAGATTTTACGAGGCAATGGCAGTTCTAATAAATTTGTGGTCGGAGGTACCTAATGGCGGACTAACTGTACTTGTGTAGTGGTCAGGATTGATGGTTAAAAAAAAGGTCCTGGAGGGCGGCAAATTCGCCCTTCTCTGATATCGGAGTTGGTTCCTCTAAAAGTTTAGTAAGTGCGCAGCTGATGGCAAATGCTTCAGTTTCTCTACCTTCGTTGTCGCTCTTGTTGTGATGTTTGAGCCAGTAGGTGATCAATGGTGCTGAATATTCTGTGAAAGCCCGCCTATTCTATAGAATTATTCGTTTTAGTTTAGTATTCAACTTCATTAAAAGGCCGATAGGTCACATAAAAAATTTAGCCTCGGTTTGCTACGCCAAATGGATGATTTATTTGGCAAAATCTGCCTTAACGCGAGATTAAATTTTTAAAGTGATCTATTGGTTTTTGAATATCAGTGGACCGAGTTTGCTCGATTGAATACTAACCAAAAAATATCATTCTGTAGATTATTTTGAATGGTAATAAAAACGGCTGAATTTTCCAAGTTTTATCCACACTTAGTGTTACCAGTACAAGTAACTAGAAAGGATACAAGAGTAGAGTGAAAATAGAGAAAAGTTGTAAGTTTAAAATGTTTATAATAAATATGCCCATCTCATACCAAGTGTTGAAACATAACAACAACGAGGCTTTCATAATTTAATTTTAAATGCACTTATTTTTCATTTGATCAAAGTGTTGAATGCCAAAATTCGTTGTGAATCCATAGCTGTCCATGAAGCTTTTTACCCAAAATTATTTAACAAAAATTAACAAAGATTTAAAGTTGCGCAGCTTATTGGATTTTTAATAACTTTTTTACATGATTTAATTCTAAAAGTAATGGCTCTCTTAGGTAGCAATCACATTTCATGATTTTTGTCCATCATTTTCATGACTGACGAAATTAACCCTATCCATGAACATAATAAATAAAAAAAAATTTCCCAACTCCAATCAGTTTGTAATAAAGAAAAACAATGATGGAAGCATGTCGGTGGTTGGTGGCCCAATCCTGAACATTAATATATATTATGGTTTCCAAAGCCGATGATCACTTTGGCTCTGGAAATCATAACAAATTAATGTGCAAAATTATGGTTTCCAGAGCCAAACTTGTCAAGGGTGCAAAATACCACCATAAAAAATAATTACTGCGGTTGACTTTGTTACGTACATCTAGTCAGTAGATTTCTTTGCACTTCCAAAGGAATATTCGGGATTTTCGGGGAATTAGAAAACAGTTATTTTTAATTTCTTCAACCTACGGCAACAGTGTAAACGCCATTGCAATTCCACTACATATGAGTCAGCGAAGCCTACTACCTGCGCTCAAGAATGTATTGTAGGTCGTCTATAGTCTGTTCAGTAATATTCGCCGTCTATTTAAAGTGGCTAAGGCGACTCCCTCATTAATTTCTATTGCAATAATTCCTAAGACTACGTGGAAAATATGAAAAAAGTTTACCATCAAAACCAAATTTGTTAATATCCATTAAATAATATCGCAATTATTGTTAATTCACCTTATTTCTGGCGTCATGGTATAACTAATTTCTTTCGGTCGTTACCTCGTTACATTATCTAACGACCAACGAATCATTATATGCCATGCGATTGATTTTAGGTATGTCAGGTTATTTATAGTAAAAATGGAAGACGATAATATTATTGACGCTCCCTCTAGGGCTAGACAGGTGATTGATTATGCGATAACTCAATCGCATTGTGAGATGATCAGTTTATTTTAAAATGAAGTGAAACTGAAGTGATTTATATAATAACCAATGCGTAGGAAAAACTAATTATGCTGAAATAGAAAGAGAATTTCATGTTTAACGATATCTTCACCAGGTCACCATTAAAAAAGTTATTACATTTAATGGATAGAGCCATCGATACCTCCTACAGCTTGTAGGAAGTATTGATAGAGCGGAGAAAATTTCCTGACCCGATTTTTTTACACGCTACTTTTATTAAATTCCGACTTGGGCTCTATCTTGAAAGTCACAAATTTAGTAAATTTCGACTTCAATGGTTTATAAGTTTTTTAAACAAGTCACAACTAAGTAATCGGTAAAAATGGTCAAAGTAATAGGTAGTTCTGGTGTATACGAGTTTGTGCTTCAAATTCAAATATTTTATCAGGTATTTAATACATAACGTCCTAACGTGACAAAAAAAAAAACAATATTATGTGCCCGCTCACATTCCTACATCATAACTTACATTATGCATCCAAAACATTTATAAATATAGTCAAGACTTATTATTAAAACCATATAAGACTCTTTCACACTTAAAAATATAAAAACAGAATTATTTAAAATGCTCTCAGACAAGCAGAAACTCATTGATGCTGTAGCAGTTCCTTTCAACCAAATATCTCTTAACAGTGGCAGAGAACAATTTTGTATGCGCACTTTTAAGATTCAATGGAAGTTTATTGTAAAAAAGTGCACAATAGTATATTATTTTATATGGAAGAAAAGTAACTTTTCCTCCAAATAAAATATGCAGTTTTTTCTTCAAATGTCGACAAATTAATGCAAAAACGTGTCTTTTGATAGTAATAAGAATTATTATTATTAAAGATAAGTGGGTTCGCAAGGCGGCTTAGACCGGTGCGGTGTCGGTGAATAGGCTCAGGTTGTTGCTATAGTAATGTCACATAAGGCTGTCAGTGGCCACTGTCAACAATAATTATATTTTTAAAATTGCGTCTTCGATTGCATTTTAATTCCTTATTGATAAGCAGTTACTGAGTAAGTTCGATTAAATAATAACCAATTTGTTCCTAAATTAGTGATTTTTAGAAATGCAGTCACAAATTGAGTGATAAATACAAATTTTAGTTTAATAACTCTTGAGTTGTTGACGCTTATTTTGTTGTCTGTTTGTATTGTATCTATGTTGCTATGACAACACTTTTACCTCCGCCGGCGGAAAAGTGAAAAGTAAAGCTCCGGCGGAGGAAAAACGAAACTTCGCGGCCGCCTACACAGTCGAGTAATGACGGATTTACTGACGTTTGAAGAAAATAATAGTTTATTGACAACCTCCCTTTCAAGCCTGTGAAAATCAACTCGAACATTTTTCCTTTGCCTAGTGTGGTAGTTATGGTAAAAGGCATTTGTGTTGTAATCATGAGGTTGCTTGTGACAGTATAATACACATTCATATATACGTGGTATTGTTAGTATCCCTAGACATCTGTACCACTCTCTAGCATCGTCCATGTAACGTATACCGGCAACAACGACCCTTCTCTGTAACGCAGAGATCCTTTTGGCGCGGGCTGAGTGATCCCATGCCAGAATTGAATAGATAGCCACCGCCTAAAAGATTGCATGGAACGTCTGAAGGAGTCAAGCCTTGGGAGATATTCTGGCTAGATGTCTTAATAGATATACAGTTCCAGACAGTCGGCCAGCCACGTTCTCAGCATGCTTTTCAAGTTTTAAGCCAGGATCGAGGTATATCCCCAGAAACTTCACCCCATCTGAGTTCCGGCCCCCAATTTCACGGAGACCAAAGGCCATAGTGACTGTTTTTGCGTCATTCAGTGTTATAGTTTACTCGCCACAATTTATTTTCTCAGATCATTCATTCCCTCAGTCATCTCTTTATTCAGTCTGTAAATATTTTCATATCTGGCTATAAGTGACGTGTTATGAGCAGAAAGTAAGATTTTTCCTGTGTGGGGGAGGCCTTGTTTATATCATTAATATATATTAAAAAGAGCAGTGGCCCCAATATTGAGCCCTGTGGTACTCCATATTCAACAATTGCCCAATTTTCTGAGGCTTTCCATTGTAGACAGTCTTTTGTTGCCTACCTCTAAGGTAACCTTCAAGCAATAATTTTTAAGTTTATTCATCAATACACTATGAGAAACACAATCAAAGGTCTTCGAGAGATCGCAGCAGGCAACACAAGAATACTGCCCCTCCTCAAAAGCATCCGCTATGAATCCTAGCAAGTCCAGCACAGCAAGAGTAGTGGAGCTTTGTACCCTGAAGCCAAACTGTCTTTCAGTGAAGAGTTCATTCCTTTCGAAATAGTTGTACAGCTGTTCTTTCTACAAATATTCATAGATTTTAGACAAAACAAGAATTAATGATATAGGGTGGTAATTATTGCGGATATTTTTATTTAATTTTTTGTGCTTCTAAGGTAACTTTAAATCAAACAAAACTTCCTGCATCCACACCATAATTTTTAAGTTTATTCATCAGTACGCTATGAGAAATACAATCAAAGGCGCCCTTAAGAGATCGCAGCAGCAGCACAGGAATACTGCCCCTCCTCAAAAGCATTCGCTATGAATCCTAGCAAGTCCAGCACAGCAAGAGTAGTGGAGTTTTGGACCCTGTACATAACGTCAACACTACCATGGCAGAAGTTAAGTTTCATCACCCTGATATTCGTAAAATCCTCAAAGAGCTAGATAGGCAAAATACATCAGGACCGGACGGAATACCTGTCATCGTGTTAAAGAACGCCAACGAACTAACATCCATTTTTTTCAGTCTTTTTCCCTGTCGTGCCGAAAAGGGATTTACCCAGCTATTTGGAAAGCCGCTCGACTACAACCTGTTCTAAGAAAGGCAAGAAAGCCACGCCGTCAAACTATCGCCCAATTGCCTTGCTTCCAATAATCGCCATAGTCTTGGAACGTGTAGTCAACCAGCAACTTCTCAAGTACCTGGAGACCAACAGAATAATTATTAGCCATGACCCATACGGCTTTCGCAACGACAGGTCGACAGGAGATATATTGGCTTATCTCACTCATGTATGTAGTAGGACAATTGAAAACTACGGAAAATCTCGTCTACAGCTGGCTTGCCAGTTTCCTTAAGAACCGATCTCAGTACATTGCAGTTGATGGATACATCTCAGACACATTCACCACCACCAACTCTGTTCCTCATCTATAGTATTCACCTGCTGGCCGAAACCAATAATCCTGTTTACAGTTTTGCAGATGACAGTACCCTTGTCTCCCAATTAAAATCAGAAAAACCTTTACCAGCGACTGAGACTTATCACCGCAGACAGGGGCAGATTACAACAATTAAACAAGATCTGGAGAAATTTCGAACTTGGGGCAACAGGAATTTGGTTTAGTTCTTCAGGAAAACTTGAATAAATTGCATACATGGACTATACTATATTATCGACGGAGCATAACGTGTTACAGAGTTGTGGGATCTTGGAATGACTTTTGACTCGAAGCTGACTTTTAGGATTCACATTCATGAAATAACGAACAATGCTTTAAAAATGTATGATTGGGTAGTTAGGAGAAATAGATTGTTTGTGGATACTGATTGCATTCGCATGTTATGCAAATATTGTTATTGTTCTATTGTATGGAGTCCATACTATGGCAACCATAAATACAGCTTCAAAGGAGTGCCGAACAAGTTATACCCAAACTAACCCAAACGTGAGGTAATGAAAGAAACTCAAACATCTAGAAGATCGTAGAAAAATTCCTTCTATTTTGTTTCTACAAAAATTAATAAGTGATCCTGAACTGCTAGTAAGTTTGAGATTTAATGTTTCAACATATAGAACTACAAAAGCATCAACATTCTATGTTGGTAACTCTAGAACCAATTACTATAACAATTCGTCTATTAATGTAATGTGTGAGCTATATAACCAGGTTCAACACAGTGTTGATATTTTCAAAGTAGGCTTTAACTTGTTTAAGAGAAAAATTAACGAGTTAATTTAGTTTTGGCTAGTTTAGCTCATATTAGTAATATCAAATGTAGTTTTTCCTACTCTGTAATTGGAGCTGTAGTGTTTGTAATAAAATAAATAAATAAATTAGACTTATCATTCTTTTCCCATTAAGAATGAATGCAAACGATACCAATGGAAGGACATCTAAAACATTCGTTTCGCCAGGCCCACCTTGTGGAGCATGGAAACTAAGAGTTTTACTCATATTTGCCTTTGTATACATAAACTTGAGCATATTATAGGGAACAGACTATATCATAACGTCTATTGTTTGACCTATAATACCTTGTTACCTTCTATATTCCGTAGGTATCTTATCTTTGTGGTATATCTTGAATGGTTAAAAAATACCTGCTCGAAGACATTTTTATACCATTTGAATGCATTTTTAACAATATAAGGGTACTTATCTGTTTTATTTTATTGTTGGGATATGGTGTATTTCAAGTAGGTAACAGGTGCTTAAAAGGGACTTCCTTTCGTGCTTCTTCGGCATAATTTACCGTTGAAGAGCGGGGCTTCATTATTCGTTCATGTTTCATTGAGTTTAGCGGTAAGTACTATCCAATTAGATACATAATAATATATGCCTAACCAATAAAAACTAAAACAGCGAATATACCGCTACCGGAACTTCTCTGCATATCCACGGATATACTTCATGTTATATGGATATATGAAACCATAAGAATTTTGTAAAATGTTAAATAATTACAGTGTGTACAAAATTCGTTCCTATGACACCTCCAGAAGAATCATAGAACCCGATCTTTTCGGGAAAACTTCTATTGACGAAATTCCACTCCAAAAAAATTTTAGAATTTGGTAAACTTTCTATTCAGAAATGTTTGACAGCACACAACCTCAATTGAATCGGTCATTTGAGAAGCAACATAAGCCAGTTTATGCAAAATTTACATTATTGTTTTTCAATTTTTGAAAGTTGATGACTTATTTTGTTTATCAAATCAACGAAGGTTTTATTATTTTTTTGCTTCATATGCCGTATTTGTGGTTAAAACACTAACCTACACCACGTTTTATTAAAAACAAAAATATATTTAGGGGAACACAACTATAAAATACTCGTAAGGTATGTCTGGTACATTATTTAGTCCAGCCATACTCAAAGTGTACTCCGCGGAGCCCTACCTCCGGGGCTCCGCAAGGAATCTGCTAGGGCTCCCCCGAAATTAGATCAACCCAAAGAATGAATCACATCAAGTCTTGTCACATAAGAGCCGAAAATGAGGCGACACACAGCATAATAAATCTACAATAATGCTACGATCAAAAACTACAAACAGAAGAATGTAGCTTGTACAATTAGCGATATTATTACAAAGATAAGTCTATATATAATATCGCAACAAGTCCGGTCACTTCTTTGGGTTCAGTGTAGGTTTCGTTATGAATATCCACAACTTGTCACAAAGGCTCTGACTGTTCTTCTCTCGTTCCCAATAATCTATTTGTGCATCTCAGAAAAAGAAGTAAATATGAAGGTATGAAAACATTTGAAAAAATACCAAGTTTGTTTGTTGGCCAAAAAAATGATATACTAGGAACAAGCAGAGAGCTATCTCCAAAAAATAATTAAGATTCGTAGGATTCCGTGCCAGAGCCGAGTAATAAATTGTAAACGAACAATGTCATGCGAAGATATTGTACTATAGATGCCGTCAGACAATGATTTACTCCTGAGAGCATTGGGGGCTGAAATCAGTATAGCAATAGAAAATATAGCAAGAAGCAGATAAAAAAAAAAGAATAGACAAAGAAGGTAAATCTTGAGGTAAGAAACAAGAAAGCAAGGAAACATTGCATCGAGCTCTTCAGGTGAAATAGACATGATGCCATCTCTGAATAATAGAGGATCAGGGAGGGAAAATTTCGAAATATAGGTGCCCAAAGAAGTTACAGGAATAAAGGAAAAGAAAGGAAGTGTTACTGAAGGAGTGTTTCACTGCATCGAAACTAAATGTTAGAAGCTGGGTTTTGGTCTCATTTAAATGGAACAAGAAACAAATTTGCTCCGTTGGTCATCTTACAGTTTACACAAAACCTACATTAAGGAGCATTAGCAGTTTTTTGCTTAGGTATTTTGGGCCTACACTGGTAGTATAAATCCAGATTTGCAACCCTGAGAACCCTGTGCTAACTGAGTAGTGGCAAAAACAGCGATTTTTTCGCACTTGTTTCGGTTTTGCGAGAATATCTCCTAAGCTTTGGGTTTTTTTTTGAAAAAAGATATCTCTTTTTTAAGGCAGATTAAATTTGCTACAAAACGAGACACAAACCGCACTTGTAAGCTAAACAGTTACTGAGATACATCTCTTCGAAAATAGAGCATCTTTCTCAAAAAGTGCAAATTTTAAGTATTTATTAAGATTCAGTTGGCGACGATAGCTCTAATAGTCTCGGCAAAAAACGAGTAGATCACATGCTTGTTTGGTTAAAAATTAAGTAACATCGTTTCATGTACCATGCTATAGGTTTTATAAAGTTAAACGTTTCTCCCCAGAAAAATTATTGTATATTGAAATTATAATAATATTAGAAAATTGTCGTAGTAAAATTTTCTTTGATTGTATGCAAACTTGGTTAAAAATATTCACAACAGCAATTTCAGTTACTATCATTCGAGAGGTTCCAGGAATAGGTTCCAATGATGATAGTGTTGCCATTGGTGTTGGCAATTTGATATTTGGCCTCTTCCAAGGCATCGTCAGTGGAAGATGAATCGTCCAGTTTCATAGGCAAGATTTGAAGCACATTGAGACAAGATTTCCCACCACGGAATGTACACAAAGCCCAACATTTCAGTCCGGCTTTGCGGCAGCTGCAGCCCCCCACGCATCCCTTTTTGCATATGCAGGAGATGAATTGTGTTTGTGGAGTTGCCTCAATGGTGATGGTAATAGGCAATAGTCCCATCTCGTCCATTCTTCTTCTCCAGTCTGTTGGGGTTTTTGTTACACCCAACCACTTTTGTACCTGTAAGGAATGAAAATACGTTATTGTACATTGGTAATTTTAAAGTTATTTAATAAAATATAGGAATCAGTAAAGTGGCGCATGAAATTCAATATGGCCACCCTGAAACCTTGGTTGGGAATTTTTGTTGTATGGATTGATAATGGAGACATTAACCACACTGATAGTTGTTGTGGCAGACAAGATCATGTCATTGCACGGAGAGCAGAGTAGCGTCTGAAACGTTCGGCAGTCTTGGCGTTTTCTTAAGCGGCGTCCACTGCATATCCATCGCACACCACAGTAACATTTATTTTATAACATTTATAACATAATTTATGTACCTAACCCTGAGTGATGGCCCTGACCGTCGGCGCCATACATACTTGTGTAGCAAGTAGCCACCATCAACGATGATTTAAGTGTTGGCGTCTCACAAGATGTTTGGTGATGCTAATTCGCTGAGATATTGTTAAAGTGTCAATTTGAATTTTCTTCTCTCTCACTTTTATGGAGTTATTGACACGTGCCCAGGTTACGACCCTGTCTTTACGTTTGAAAACAACATTTCCGAATGTCTAGTTTTCTATGATTTCCACCCCATATGTTATAAGTTGGCCTTGTAGCAATTACTTTCATCAATTCCAACAATTTCACTACTGATGTTAACCATTTTCTCCGTAACAAGAAAAGAGAGATGCTCTTCGATTCAGTTTTTAAGTTTTTCTCTCATCATCCGAATTGTTCGCGATAAGAACAATTCGGATGATGAGAGTCCACGTGCTGTTCAGAAGTTGAACAGGAGATATCACAAAAGCGTTCCACTTCATCACACATGTGTACAATAGCAGATTAGTATTATGAAATACAAGTATTTTTTGTGTTCTATATTTTGAAATTACTTACCGCAACTGCGATATTTAAAGTAAACTTTTACCTTGAAATCTCCGATAAAATCAGCAGAAAGAATCTGCTGCTTATTGCTCAAAATTTTTCGATTCTGGCCCCATCTGGGAATCGTTTTAAATGAGAGACCACAAAAACTATATGCATCGATATGCTTGCGATTACCTTGAAATTTTCCATAAAATCCACCAGAAACTGCTTCTAATCACGAAAAAATGACTACATTTTCCTATCCTAACCCATTTTTCTGACTTCAAATCGTTTTCAATGAGATTTCAAGCAATTGAATGCATGAATCTACATAACGTAAACGTCATGTCAAAATATTGGAAGTCGTATTCCTTCAAATCTCTCATAATACATCAAAAGCAAAGCTGTCTATTCAGATTCGTAAAATTGCCGATATATTCAAAACTTAAAATTTTTCTTTGCGATTTTCTGTATGTTTCAATTTAACCTCGATTTTCTTGTATTTCCCCCTCTCGTCCGGAAAACTGCTACAGGCCTTTTTTTAGCAATATATGAAAATTGGTCTTATTTTCTGACCCTTCATTTAATAAGGGCCACTGAAAATAAAGCACCAATTAAGAAAATGGACATGGATCACGAGGTTTACGAATATAGCTATACGTTGCGTTGGCTGGCACATACGCTTAAAGTAGATTTTTTTAGCTGAAAATATAAAAGAAAAATTCGGCATTTTCATTCGGATCGATGCAACTTTTTGGTAAGTCTTGCTCATATCTTTAATGTGCGAAAGTTGGGTTCCTGCTCCAGATTA
Organism: Pissodes strobi; assembly: GCA_016904865.1. Lineage (NCBI taxonomy): Eukaryota > Metazoa > Arthropoda > Insecta > Coleoptera > Curculionidae > Pissodes > Pissodes strobi. Next base: position 254,922 of record MU182147.1, read on the forward strand.
TTCGGTTTGCCAGTAATAAAATATTAAGTGGTAACATGTGTCAAACTCAAAATGGCGAAAAGTTTAAATTCAACTAGCTCACCATGGATAAAAGGCATCATTATTTCAAAAGTGTCTTCTTATAGTGTTTTAGCATAGCGTCAAATAATTGGCTTTAAAAAAATATATATATTTTCCAGGAAAAAATTAATACCTTAAGTCGATGTTTTTACATTTTCCCTGAAAAGTCCATTGTTCGGATATTTACGAAACATAGAAGTTTTTAGAGAGTTTATCTCCTAGACATTCCCTATCGAACTGTCGACTCAGTTTTTTCGATCCTCGCAACTTTTTCGGTGCGTTTCAGAAACATACTCGCCCAAAAAAATACGCGCCCTTTCCGTCAAAAGGTACGTGTCCAGAAAATGTTATCAAAATTGTTTAATTTTTTGACAGTTATCTCGTGTATAGAAGCAAAATATTGAGAAACGCAGATTTGACGTCATAACTCGCAAACGGAAAATCTGATCGCAAAAAATAATTTACCGTCCGCAGCCCCCAATTGTTGCCGAAGAACATGCCATAAATTTCCACAGCAGCCGTTTCCGAGACAAATTTGAATGAAACAATAGGTTTACGATAACTGAAATCGCTTCGTTTGGCTGTAGTCGATGCCGACCTTACCAGAATGAGCGTCACATATATCCGAACGTGACGTTTCAGTTTTATTCACTACCGAGGAAAAAGTTTGCTGAACGCGTCTAAAAAAATTTTCACTTCAGATAGCATTGTCTTAACTGACCTCACTTCGTTCAACTTATAGTAAGTATAGATTTCCACATTAGACGTCTGAAAAATGCCGATATTTTCCAAACATTTTAATTTACGAACCTGTACAATAGTTATTGTTATGACCCTTCCGTTATTCGAAACTGAAATATGTCACGATTAATCATAATAATGTTTTTCTTGGAATACGATTTAAATAAGTATTCGATATAATATTTAGTAGAGGAGACATGCGATATACTGAAAATGGAAAAAACCACGTTGCATGTCTCTCAGGACAATAGAGAAAATATTTTGACGATTCGTTTTTCTGTAAAGTCAATTTAGTTAATAGCCACACCTTTATGGGCAATAGAGTAATGATTAACTGGATTAGCATAGGCTTGTACATAAAAAAAATATACATTCTCGTTCTGAAAACAAAGGGTTATGAAACTTTTTGATAAGTAGTTTTGATTATGTCCATATAGTCATTGAGGGCCAACGTTAATTACATTAGAGGTAGGTATATAGTTATATAGGTTAGGAAGTCACTGCACCAGCAGTTCTTAACTTTTTATCAAACATGGAGTCTCTTCAGATACGTTTCCTTTTCACGGACCGCGAACTAAATGTCAGGCGAGTAATATCATGGAGCAAAATAACCATTTTCATCTTATTGTCTGATAATGATTGTAAAGGGTCATTGTATTCATTGACAGTTACTTCATGGTTGAAAACAAAATGTATAACCACCTTGCCTAAGAAGATTGTTTCCTGAACTTTGGAGGTGATGCATCGACAATAACTTACTGGGCAGTTTATAATAATGGTATCAAGTTCCTCAGAAACATCTATTGACAGAAAAGAAAAATTACCATCTTGTCTGTACTCTGTGAGGCGTTTGGCATAGAATTTAAAGGAAAGACCATGAGAACAACTGACAACTTTATAATGATTTATAAATCAACATTTTCACCTTCCACCATTACGTAGTTTATCTAACCCTATAGCTTAAAGTAGAGTCCCAAAAATCCTATATCTGGGATAGAATATTCAGTCTGAGTTTGAATCACGGCTTTGCCATCAGGTCAGCAGACTGCATGGAAGTTGTGATTTTTTTCACTTTCGATCTCTTCCTAAAGGACCAGTTCACGAACAAAAACTGTCAATGACTTATTTATTTATTAACAATAATACTTACAGAGTTAAAAACTCCAAATAGTACATAAAACACATTTTTACTAACCACTTCAAAAACTCAATCTTAAATAATTAACCCAATTGTCTTACCAATACTCTTTGTTTAAAACACAAAAAACTATATCTGAATAGATCAATACTTTCGGAATGTTGGTTATAATTATTCATTAGCCTATTGGAGAAACATTGAGTTCCATATTCGTGTACAATGTGAAACAGTTGTCTCGATCTCGTTGTTCTTTTGGGGTATTCGAAAAAGAACCAATGACAATAATTGACTGCACTCAGTTTGGCCATTAATCAATTTAAATAAAAATAATACCAGTGCATTTTGTCTGCGTTGTTCAAGACCTTGAATTCCTTCCAATTGAATGCGTGTCAAATATGGGAAGTCCCTATATGGAAACCTCAACTTGTACAATAAAAATTTCACAAATTTGTTTTGAGCCTGTTCTATGCGATGTATATGACAGTTATAGACTGGACTCCATATGACAATATTATATTTTAAAATGCTACGTCAGACAGTTATACAAATATTTAATAGCTTTAACACACTTTAATATCACAATCGTTTGAACAGGTACGACGAAGATAGCCTAACATTCTTGTTGCTTTTAACACTACGTTATCAAGATGTTTATTAAAACTCAAATCGTTGCTAAAAACCACGCCCAAATCATTAAAACTGTCCACCGATTCCAATGCAACGCCTTCAATGGAATACTGATACTACTCTAAAGGACTTTTACATTTATAAAATCGCATAATTCTGCATTTGAGAATATTAATCTCTAAAAAATTCAAATTACACCAACTGACTAGATTAGATAAGTCTTGTTGCAGTGCCAAACAGTCATCGATAGAATTAACATCACTAAACAACTTGAGATCATCGGCATACAAAAGACATCTGCATTGTCCAAACACAGACGTGACAGAATTAATAAAAAGCAGGAATCAAATGGGAGCCCTGCGGCACGCCCGACGTTACATTTATTTGACGAGACACTACAGTTCCAACTTTAACACACTGCTTACGATCGGTAAGATAGGACTGATTCCACCAAGATATGGACAGGAAACTCCTAGGCCTGACAGTCTCTCAATAAGCAGCCCGTGACAGACTCGGTCGAAAGCCTTCGTGAGGTCTGTATAAATGACGCTCACTGAGAACCTTCTTCCACTCCACTCACCACAAAGTTATAAAATATTCCCAAATTAGTAGCAGTTGATCGGCCCTTGAAGAAACCATGTTGATTGGTGAATATCTGATGTTTAAAGCATTCAAAACGTTCCTCAGTGATTATCGACTCAAACACTTTAGGCATCAGAGAAACACCACGATAGTTTTTATTGTCCTGTTTTGATCCAGACTTAAAGATGGAAACAAGCCAGGAGTGTTTCCACAATGTTGGAAGGCTGCCCTGATCAAAGGATGCCTGGTAAACAAGACTCAATGGACTCGCCAACGAGTCACAGCAGTTCTTCAGGATCACTGAAGGTATTCCACCTGAACCCATTCTCTTGCCTTTGTCCAGTGAGCTCAGCCTCCCGACAATTTCCTCAGAAGTGAATGAGTGATGGATAAGGGAAATGCATCCACCTTCCGAAATTACTGGAAATGGCTGGTTCGAGTAATCCCTGTATCAGTCTTCAAAATGATCCGCAAATTCATCTGCAATTTCATTTGGTGTTTGTTTATGTTGGTGATTGTACTGCATACTCTTAGGAATGCCATATTACTTCCTGAATGAATTCACATCAGACCATAAATACTTAATGCTTGACGCAACCATTTGCTCGGTATTTGAGATATATAAAAGGTAGCTCAGTTCTATCAACCATTTTAATTCCCTCCGAAGCTTAGAGTATTCCACATAATCCACCTGGCTCCTAGAGAATTTATATTTCTCGTAAGCTTCATTCTTCCTGCTTATTACGTTCTTAGTTTCACTGGTCTACCATCTGGGATATTTGTTGCATTTTCTAACATTCTTTGGAACATACTTCTCAATACCATCAAACAAAATGTCATAAAAAGTTGCAACACCATCATCAACGTCAGTGCACTTTTCCAACCATTCCTAGTCAACGTTCAAAAAGTTATTATTAAGACTGTGGTAGCCTGCTATGTCAAAGTTATGGACCACATCATCGTCATTTCCTAAAATAGCAGGAGATGATAATGAAAATTGCAATTCAAGTGGTATGATGCTGCACAACTCGACTAAGTGGTAACTGGGCTGGCTTCACGGTGAAATCAGGAAGCTCATCGCAAAACACAAGATTTAGATATCTGTTAAATTTGTTAGGTAAATGGTTGGCCTGCTGTAGCTCATTAACAAATATTCCTGAGATTAAAACTTCCGCCACAGGCGAAGACAGGTCAGAAGGCACAAGAAATCCATCACCTTCCATCACCCACTTGACCATTGACAAATTGAAAGTAAGCAGCAATTTACTGTGCTTGTATTTATTTCTAAGCTCCTCAAAGGTCTCAATAAAATGCTGGTAGGATTCACAGGCCGTACTCGGAGGGAAATATAATAGAATCAACTCTTTTGCAGCTTCACTTGCAGCGTCGATTTCTACTTCGGTAGTAGGAATTGCTACTGAATACTGTCTTTGACTAAGCCAGCATATAAACAAATAACGCCTGTAGTTGAACTCCCTGTTGCTGCATCACCACCATGATCAGCATTAGTATAACTCTCAATGATTTATGCCAAGGTGTATATTGTTACGTTTTTCTCGTGGGTTCTTAACAGAATTACAACTCTGCTATTTTCAACTAATACTCTCTTTATTCACTACCACTGTATACAATTTAACACTCTAAACTACTCTTATAACATTACAACTAATATCTATTCAACACTCAATGATTAACTGAACTGAACTCACATTCGCCTTAGACCTGCTTATATATAATCTCCAATCTATCACGAATATTCGGGAAGTATTCCGAGACCACTCTATATGATCTCGGCGCGACGAGGCCATCGAGATAATTCCAGCGATCCTGAAACTTCGCGGCCGGCCGGGCGATGATTCATAGAGAAGCGAGCGGCACGGCGGCTAGTTCTATAGGGTAGCACAAAAACCTTCGGACATTTGTTAGTCGTGACAATATTATAATACAACAGTCTTGAGTCTTAAGTAACGCAAGTTACTTTTAACTTTGACAACATCTGAAGAAGTCTGATTCTTTAGACTTCTTGAAGCCACTCCTAGAGCGTAAGATCTGCTATCAATCATGGGTAGATTAGGGCACCAACAGATTCCATAACGCTCCAAGAGTTTTCTGGTATAAGCTTATTGACTGTCTTATATGGATTCATCTTAACAAGAATTAATTTCTAACCCTCTTCTGATTTCGTTCATGCTGTTATTGTTACATCAACGTTTAACATCAATAGAATGGTATTTCATCCTTCTTTCTTTATGAAGAAACATGGATCAGCTTCACTCTTCTTAAACTTAAGTTTGTCCAAGAAGCTCACAAATTTGATCTTCCAGCAGCATGGCGCCTGCTTAAGGCCATAAAGACTCCTTTGAAATGACATACACGATTTGTTGCATCTCCATACCACAGTGATTGGTTCATGTAGACTTTTTCATCGATTTCACACATAAATGCTGTGCCCACGTCAAATTGAGTCAACTTCATGTTCTCACTCGCAGCAATACTTAGAACTGCTCTTAAGTACCACATTTTGCAACTGGACTGAACGTGTGATCAGTGCTATTTTTTGTGAGTAGATCAATAGAAGATTTACCTGGAAGAAAGAGAGCTATTCTTGTAAATGGGTGTTTAGGATAAAAATATGTAATGTAAGTATCGCTGCGAGTGAGAACTGGAGTTGACGTGTGCACAGCATTTATGTATAGTGAAATTGATGAAGAAGTCTCCATCAGTCAACCAAAGTGGCATGGAGATGAAACAAATCGTGTTTGTCCTTTTTTAAGAAGAGTAAAGCTGATCCATGTCTCTTCATAAAGAAAGAAAGAAAGAAGAAATACCATTCTATTGATATTATACGTTGATAATGTAACAATAACAGCATGAAAGAAATTAGAAGAAGGTTAGGAATTAAATCCTGTTAAGATGGATCCATATAAGTCAGGCAATGTATACCAGAAAACTTTTGGAGAGTTATGGAATCTATTGATGCCCTAATCTACCCATGACTGGTAGCAGACCTGACTTCTTCACGTGCTGTCAAAGTTTAAATCACGAATCATTGGGAGATATCGTGATGGTGATCATAGTGGTGATGAAGCAACAGGTCGTTCAACTCCAAGTGTTTTTTTCTCTTTCAATCATGAAATTATAGAATTTAAGGCGGCTAAAGTAACTGACAATGAGTACAATCACTCTTTGAGCAATTATCATCAGACAATAAGATGAAAATGAATTGAAGATTTACCTGGAAGAAAGAGAGCTATTCCTTGTAAATGGGTGTTTAGGGTGGAAAGAAACCTAGATGGTTCAGCAGAAAAGTATAAAGCAAGATTAGTCATTAAAGGCTACTGACAAAAGAATGGCACTGATCGCACGTTCAGTCCAGTTGCAATCCAATCTGGTAGTATAAGAGCAGTTCTAAGTATTTCTGCGAGTGAAAACATGAATTTTATTTAATTTGACGTGGGCACACGATTCATATGTATAGTGAAATCGATGAAAAGTTCTTCATGAACCAATCACAGTGGTATGGAGACGGCACAAATCGTGTTTGTCGTTTTCCAAAGAAGTATTTACTGCATCAAGCAGGCACCATGCTGCTGGAAGATCTAATTTGTGAGTTTCTTAGACAAGCTTCAGTTTAAGAAGAGTGAAGCTGATCCATAAAGAAATAATGAAGGAATACCATTCTATTGACATAATACGATTGATATCAACTTATAATATCAATAGAATGGTATTTCGTCTTTCTTTCTTTATGAAGAGACATGGACCAACTTCACTCTTTTTAAACTTAAGCTTGTTTTGCTTGAGGTCCTAAAGACTCTTTTAAAAAGGACAAACACGATTTGTTCCATCTCCATGCCACTCTGGTTGGTTGATGGATACTTCTTCGTCCATTTTACTATACATAAATGCTATGCACACGTCAAATTGAGTCAACTCCATGTTCTGACTCGCACCAATATTTAGAACTGCAATTATAATACCAGATCTTGCAACTGAAGTGAACGTGTGATCAGTGCTATTCTTTTGTGAGCATCCTTTAATGACTACTATTGCTTTATACTTTTCTACTGAACCATCTAGGCTTCATTTTCCCGGTAAATCTTCAATTCATTTTCATCTCATTATCTGAATATGATTGCGCAAAGGGTCATTATACTCATTGTCCATTATTTTAGACGCCTTAAATTTTATCATTTCATAATTGAAAAAAAAAAGAAAACACCTGAGTTGAACGACCTGTTGCTCCATCACCACTATGATCTGCTCACTATAGATCTCAATGATTCGTAATTTATGCCTGGGTTTATATGCAATACCACAGTCTTAAGTTCCCTTTAGGTAACGAAAGTTACTTTTAACTTTGACACCATATGAAGAAGTCGGGTTTTTTTAATTTTTCAAACCACTCCTTTAGCTTAAGAGATGTCAGGTCTGGTATCAGTCAAGGGTAGATTAGGGCACCAACTATTCCATAATCCTTCAAAATTTTTCTGGTATAAGCTTGTTGAATGAGTTGTGTAGATCCATCTTAAGAAGATTTAATTTCTAACCCTTTCCTGATTTCTTTCATGCTGTTATTATTACATCATGAACGTATAATATCAATAGAATGGTATTTTTCCCTTTTTTCTTTATGATGAAACGTGGATCAGCTTCACTCTTCTTAAACTTAAGCTTATCTAAGAAGCTCACAAATTTTCAGCAACATGTCGCCTGCTTGAGGCCATAAAGACTCCTTTGAAGATGACAAACACGATTTATTTATTTATTATATTTCTCCATATCAGTCTGGTTAATTGATGAATACTTCTTCATCGGTTTCACTATACATAAATGCTGTGCACACATCAAATTGAGTCAACTCGATGTTGTCACTCGCAAGAATACTTAGAACTGCCCTTATAGTACCAGATTTTGTAACTGAACTGAATGTGTGGTCAATGCTCTTCTTCTGTGAGTGGCTTTTAATGACTATTCTTGCTTTATACTTCTCTGTTGAACCATCTTGTTTTTTCTTTACCCTAAACACCCATTGACAAGGAACAGCTCTCTTATCTTCAAGAGCCCACGTGTAATCTAATTCTTTCTTCGTCACCATTAACTAATGTTCATTTTCTTTACCATTAACAGCTTTCTAGTAACTTTCTTATTCTTTTGTTTGTGTATTCCTGAGGTAACTTACATGATATATATTTTGCTATTCCTTCACATTTTGTCTCGATCTTAATCTTCTACTTCCAGCAAGTTTTTTCATAATGTTCAGAGGTAAGATCATTCGCAATCATTTTGACTCCTCCTCAAACAAAAGAGGAGGAATATATTGTGAACAAACGTTATTGCTATTATCCAGGTTAATACTTCTATTTTCCAGTATTGCATTTTGTGGATACGAAATACATGCACCTCTATGCACTGTTTGCATTCTGGTGTGAATTTGTAAAAGTGTGTGAACGCACCCTTAACAAACATAAACGAATTAAATCAAAGTAATAAATTGTTTATTTTTTTTAAATTGTTTTATTTTTTTACGAGGTGGTACTAATATGATTGATTCAATTTGCGTACGTGATTTACATAAACGTTGTTCATAGTGTGGAAAGCCTTGGGATCCGCCAACCACAGATTAAGAATCGCCGATCTAGGTTATAAAAACTAAGGTCATTTAATTACTCATATTGTTGTATTACTTTACTATATCCAAATTTTATGGGAGAATTAATAAGGTTTCACTTGCATAATTGTAACTGTATGTACCTGCAGATTACATTTGGGCTACCAGCATAGTTATTCGTTTAAAAATACATTTCTTTAACAATGCTCAATTACAGATAGTATTATATCATACCAAAATTCCGTTCCATTGTTGCATGATACACTAAATTTTGCGCTATTCTCGTTGTTTAATTAATGTTTTACGCCGTTTTATTATTTCGTTTCGTATACCAGTAGCGTGTTTCAAATTTAAAATAAGGTCTACACTGATATAGGTACATCATTTTGACTTAATTCTCTTTTATGGTCGCTAACCTGTAAGATAATCAGAAGTTGATTTTATCTGCTGCCCAAGCGTTGTATAAAAGTGAATTTTACTGTTGAATTTAATTTTAGTTGCTTAATCCATATTTTTTTTTACGCACTAGTTCCTAAATATAGCTTTCTTGTTTATTAAACAACATTTAATTTATTGTACCTTGGTAATCGATAATCGACCTAGCGATTGCCTACTTCGAAAGGTTGACATTTTTTGACAATGCTCTGGATTACCTAAATAGTATATTTAAATGCATCTGTTAAATAACTCTTGTAGACAAATTTTACATGAAATACATTAAAAAACTTGACGTGTTGTCCAAGTCGACTTCACTAGGCGTGCCTAAAGCTCATCCATCTCTCACATTATTGCATAAATAGATATTTGTCATCTACTTTCCATTATTAAAAAAAAATAAAAATAGTCGACCGAAAAACAACCAATAACAGTTCAATGTATCTAACATAGTTACAGAACTACAACATTTGCAGCAACACGGCACACTGTGGTTAGGCAAGAAGTACTTATTACTCCGCTCATTTAAATATTTAATTTATTATTGAAATTTAATTATTACATCTTCAACTTTCGTTGTGATTGGTTTTAAAAATGTCCAGTCCTTCTTCCTCTGTCGACATTTCTACCTATTTCGACATTTCATTTCTTGTAAAAAGGTTTTCTGGATAAACTGATAAAGCAAGAGATTTCAAATTAAAAGGTTGTAACGATGTTACTTAATTTTTCTTATATTACAGAGCGTAAGCCTAATTAATTGTTGTTAAACCGTATCTTTGGTATTTGGTGTCATAGAAACACCATTCGTGTTGGTAAATTATCGTAAAAATAATATATACATTACTATCTTATTGAAAACCGCGCGAAAATACAGGAAAACAATTTCCGCAATTTACCCAAAGTTTTCCTAGTATCAGTAGTACGCACCGTACCGGCGGCGGCGAGCCCCACTTCGCAAGTTCTGAGTACCGCGCCGGCCTCATCATATAAAACCAGATGTACCGCAGTAGAACGGTCGGTCAGTCCGGAGTCGAGTCAGTCGGCAGTCGAGAGGCAGTCTAGCACCGAGCAAGCAGCATACCCCACCAGTAGGAGACCGACCGACCGAGCAGGTAAATATCCGTCGTACCGTATTCCTGGTCCATGATCCTTTCCCTATTGGCAAGTGGAGTAATCCCGGCCATCCTGCCTTGGCAAGCGGAGTAATCCCGGCCTACCGTAGTATTCCCGGCTCCCCTATTGGCAAGCGGAGTAATCCCGGCCATCCTGCCTTGGCAAGTGGAGTAATCCCGGCCATCCCTGCTTGACAATCCCGGTTGGCAAGCGGAGTAATCCCGGCCATCCTCCCGTAGTAATCCCAGCTCCCCTATTGGCAAGCGGAGTAATCCCGGCCATCCTGGCTTGGCAAGTGGAGTAATCCCGGCTAAGTATCCTTCCAAACTAAGTCCATCCAGGAACCGTTCTGCAGAACCGACCGTGTCATAGAGCTGGAGCTATTGAGAACCGTATACCGTATTTAGCGTAGGGGTTCCGTACCGTATCTACTGCCACACGTACCGTAGGGCTTCCGGACCGCTACAGTTCACCGTATCTAGTACCGCACTTACCGTAGGGCTTCCGTATCGCTACCGTTTACCGTATTTACTGCCATATTTACCGTAGGGCTTCCGTACCGCTACCGTTTACCGTGTGTACTGCCATATTTACCGTAGGGCTTCCGTACCGCTACCGTTTACCGTGTGTACTGCCATATTTAGCGTAGGGCTTCCGTACCGCTACCGTTTAACGTAATTGCTAACATACTTACCGTGGGGCTTCCGCACCGCTACAGTCTACCGCGCGATTAGAGTTTTCGATTCTTTTACTACCGTTTTGAGTTTTCTTACGTATTACCGGGTTGGGTCGCTTAGAATAAGTTGTCGGATACTTTTAGCTATAAGAAAGTTAGGTTTATACTTACTGTCGGATAAACACGACCATTATTTTGTTTACACGGAGTGTTTCATTTACCAGAGACCGATTCCGATTATTTAAAAACCGAACCTTGGACAACCGTTTCTCCACTGTCTAAAGGCTACCCGATAGGCGAACAGCGATCCCCTTTGTCGCTGTAAATATCAAAGGGGTGGCGCCCGAGAAAACCGAAATACAGGAGGTCGCAAAAAGTAAGTAAAGGGCGCCGTTACAAGGTGCATTAACTTTTCACTGTGATTAGGCAGGAAGTTCTTATTACTCCGCTCATTTAAGTATTTAATTTATTGTTGCAATTCTTAACTTTCATTGTGATTGGTTTTATAAATGTCCAATCCTACTTTTTCTGTCGATTTTTTACCTATTTCGACATTGTATTTCTTTTAATGGAAACATCTTTATTATTTAGAACATACATCGTTTTTGGTTTTTGTACAGTTTAAATTTGGCGTCAAAAAGAGGTTGTCTGTATAAGGTGATACAAGAAAAGATTTTAGATTAGCTTTAAAAAATTTTCTTTTTATATACCTGTGATACAATGGGCATTTGACGGGTGTTATTTGCCATATTATTAAGGGCCGGTATGTGCTACTGTTTAAATTGTGGGCCTTTCCTATGCAAGTTTTTGAAATGTTTGAGTTATATTCATGGCTTCCATGCCAGGTGACCTCATAGAATGCGATATGGAAAGACTTTTTCCTCCAATCTTTCGGGAAACTCTTGACCCCGTAATTCCAAAAATATAACTTATGTGAAAGTTGTAGAACCTTTTTTTCTGCTCTGGGTTGCAATGATCGGCATACCTCATATCCAGCGTCCCCAGATTTGACCGTATTATCTTGAAATGGATTCCAAGGAACTTCAATATTATTGTAATATTTTTGATGAACTTTGCTTGACCATTACACTAACATTTAACAACAGGAACAGTTTGTGATATAAGCATCTTTTTCCGCATGTTATTGACCGCCCAAATGTCAAAATCATTGCCACTAATAATAGCTTATTTGTAAATGCAATTCATTTAGCTCCACGCATCTTTTTTCGATCTGTGATGAAGTTTGAAGATGTTCATTAATTTTCTTAGTGCAGAAGCGGGCGAACATTATGTGTCACAGGGTGCTGCCCTATCCCCATCGCCCCACCGCGATTTCTTAGCACTTCCTCCGAGATGGCACTGAGAGAGAGATCTGAATTTACCAGAGGCACTTCTTTTAAAGAAGATATTTGATTGTATCTCATGATGCCTTTTCGCGACATGAGAAACGTTTTTATGCACTGTTTTTGTTGTCTTTTGATCTCGCAGTTCTAAAATGTTTCAATATTCGTCATTACCTGAAATTTGTAGAACTCTTTTTTTATTTTATTTAAATCCTTCAAGGATTGTGAGCGAAATTCTTGGAGGTATCTGCACGCAAAGTCAATTTCAAATCAACTCAATTTTTTTCAACAAATTCGTTCTATCTTTGGCGTTAAATGTTGCAGGTTTTGCATGAGTTTCCTTCATATAGTAGGGCGGAAACAACCATGTGTATATGTAGAAGACTCCTTTTCATTGTCCTGATGCTGCGATCGAAATTTCTGAGCCCTTACGCTTATTAGGCAAACCTTACACTTATTAGGCAAACCTTACACTGAGTGATCTATGACAAGAGAGAGGTTTGATGAGCCACATGAATCATGAAATTTTGCTCGCCAAATGAAACCGTGTGACACAAAAGATGTAACACTAGAGAGTCAAATTTGCATCCCTTTCTAGGTCCATGGTAATTTTTGTTCCTTTGTTTGAACTACGTCAGCTTACAACGCCAAAAGATTAATCTGCACTAACCGCAATTGCAAATAGATAAACCTCAAAATAACAGATCTATAGATACTACACAGTAGTATTAATCCTAAAATGCGCGTCGGGTTTCGCTTACGGTCTTCTCCGCCACTGTCCATACCAACAATTCGCGGATCCCGCCCACAAGCCAAACACAGAACACCTAAAATAGCGAAAAAGGTTCACATTCATTAACATAGATTTCAACACACAATATGATTTCAGAACAGCGGACACCTCACCGTATGATGTCACCCATACACGCCGCTTCAGTATCTGACGTGACTCCGAAGACGCATTTCGTGCTGACGCCGGCGACTAGCAACGGTTCTAGTAACGATAGTAACGCGTCCAGCAATCATAGCAACGGGGAACATAGGAGTCAATGTTCCAGCTTGTCGGACGGGGAGAATTTCGAGTGGAACGGTGACGGAGAAGGGGGAGGAGAGCTGACTAAGTTAGAGGAAGGAGAGGGTGCTGCGAATAATACTTTTGGCGGGTAAGTTTTGATTTATATGGTTTTACTTTGATCGGTTGGTGTTGGGAATGTACTAAAGGGGCTGCAATGTTGCATGCACGAGAAAAACCTTGTTCAAACGTATAAGAATTAATTCAGTGCATAGGTATGCCATATGCCGCGCTAGCACTTTTCGTGATAATATCAATATAACCAATTGTAAATATTTAAAAATTATTAAATATTTAACCTAACCAATATTCAGCAAGTTTTTTAAATAGTACGACGAATATCCATTATCAATACAAAATGCCTCGTTTTACATTGTTTTCAGCGCCGCAACTTCCGATATATTTAAATTCTGTTTTATTTTTATTCAATTTATATCCAAGTAAGTTATGCAGGAGTCTAGCGGTCTTATTTTATTCTATTCACATCAGCAATATAATAAACGTACTCAAGGTAAAAGTATAATATAAACAAGTGATTCGCCTTGATACTGTTATATAATTTTTTTTCCCAGGTTTCTATCATATCTTCTTATTAATTATTATGTATTTGATGTTTTTTATTCTGCATTATGTCATCAAATTATTTTAAATACTTTATAGCAGATCAAACTTGCAGTTTTTAACACGGAGCGCTCTATTTAAAATTGTAGCCCTATTATTTCCTCGCGTATTTCATATGCTTAACATAATGCGAATCCAAATTCATTCGTGATATATTCACCCATTGACATGTGCTTCGATTCGAATCCCCGGATATGGAACAAAATCACTTTCCTGTCCTTTTTTGTAAATTTTTTATCGATGGTTATTCAGATTGTTATAACTATATGTTTTAAGCGAAATTTCCAATTTTTACTACGTATTATTTTCTTTTAATTGGTTTCGTAGTCTAGAAAAATATATAAAGCATATTAAGAAAAACAGGTTTTCAGCGTTTTCCTTTCTTCAGAGAAGAAATGCAAAGTCGTTAAGCAAGCTTGCTAAAAAATTTTGATTAATTAGGATTCTTCTTCTTCTATTGATTATCCGATCAGGTTATTGGGTGATTCTCTGGCATTAGTGCATTTCATGTCCCGGGAGAGCTATTACTTCAAATTACAAGTTATCATTAAAAATCTTGTATGGATTTAAACCATACTATCTTTACAACTGAGATTCTGTTAAAACATGCCGACCCTTTTGTGAATGTTCGTAATGTAGAGAAAAATACGACAAACGTCATTATCGGCCCCTCCTTACACACTAAATTAATTATTATTTTGTGCAATATTATAACAATAAACCATTTACACGATTTTTGCCTCCTTATACTTGTAAGTAGTATGAATTAAAAGTCGAAATTTTTTAGTATCTTACGATAATAATTGGCTATTAAATTTTCAAAGGGTGTCAAGACTTTTGCACGTCATTACCATGCCTTCGTCTAATCAGATTTTCTGCCACCAGATCGCGCCCCGCCTCAGTGTAACATATTTTTAAGATGCGCATCATCGCTCTTTAGTTAATCTTTGACAGTGAAATGTGTGCAAGTTGCTGTTGTGTAGTGAGCATCTAAGAAAGGTATGAAAACTGCAATTTTTTACATTTTGGTGTAATTACCATCCCTATTCTTAAAGCAACGTTTTGGTGGGAGTAAACTGCTTTACTATCCTGTATAAGTTGGTAAAAAAACGTCCATATTACTCTGGTGAACCTTATTTATAAATTCCAGAATATGAGATTCAATTTTTTTGGCGCGAAATAACAGTACCGTCCGTTTGGATTTTTTTTCTACTTGGGGACGTAATGATTCTAAATTATATTCTATATTCTAATAATTCGATCAATTAAACAAATTAAAAGCTATGAATATGAGAAAAGAAGAAGCTCAGAAAAAAGGGCATTAATTAAAAAACAAAAATACCAGTTAAAGAAGAATATCCATAAAAAAGTAGAAGCCAAAGAGAGAATATCAAATAAAGAACCCTCCCAAGAACACAGTAATAGTACTAAGTTCTGCCAGCGGTTTTGCCAAAGAGACATACTTTTAAATTAGGGCTTTATACTGCTGAAGAAAGCCAATCTACTAGCGCCACCACACATGCTGATAATAATTCCGCAAACAAAAGAACAAACGCAAAATAAAAAGAAAAAAGCAAAGGTAAATAATAAGGAGCAACGGAAAAAGCACGTTTGGCAGTTTCTCATGGCAACGACAATGACGACTAATGTGCGCAAAATACTTTGTCAATGTTCTTCATATGACAAATGGGCAATCAAAAATAAACCTTTATTTGATAGAAGAAAATTAATTTGGAAAATTAGATGTACCTCCGTTATCATTGATGTCTATTAAAAGAACAATGCAAATAAATCAAGGGTTATGGAAATCTCACAATCCCCAGAATAGTATATTGTGTAACTAGTACGAAAAGCAAATCATTCCTGGACGACTGTGGTAATTGTTGGACGAGGCGCAGCCGAGGCCAGCAACACAGGAGTCGAGTTGCACATACTATTTTTTATCCGATTGGAAGTAATTAGAATACGTAATTATTAAAATAGAGCCAAATATTAATCAAAATTAAAACGGCGTTTTAAATTTAAACTCAACATAATATCAAGTTTTGAATCGAGCGAGCTTGGTGTTTATTACGTAACTACGGAAACCACACCTAAATCTTGCTTTTGATACACGTCAGATCTGACAAACAAGGTGTTTAAATAGGACGGAAATGATATATTCCTGTCCTAGGACGGAAATGTACGTACAGTTATTGCATGTTGCCAAGCAACGAATACAATATACTGGAATCATGACTTTTGCGGTGAGAAAACACATCGGAAAAATATAGTTTTCGTCCGATCGGATAAAAACTTAAATTTAAATACCTCAGTTGTATTTATGAAGATTGTTCGCAATTCGCATTATGAACTAAGTGAAAAAGCGTACCCTAAAGGTGACAATGATGACATGATTCTAGGTTGAGTTGCAATATTACATTTTGTTATAAACTTCACAATATGAACTTTAAATATTGGTTTTCTTCAGTTTTTTGTCTTTTATAGGAAAGTAGTCAAGCTTGCAGTAAGACTATAGCAGAAATAAAATGTGGTGATTGGGTGGCTGTGTTTTTGATACAAAGTGGTATCCAGGCATAGCAGAAGAGACTATTTAAGATAATTTGAAGATATCTTTCATTGCTTGAGCTGGAAAAAACATTTTGGCCAGAAACGTCTGATATAGAAGTTGTATATCATTCGATGAAATTTTATTCATTTTAGAATATTCCCCAAAACTAATTTCTGGGAGACATTTTAGTATTGTGGAAAAGGCGGGCATCGATATTGTATTAAAAACGTTACCTTCTTAAAACTTGAGAATATTGATATCTGTTTTTTTCATCATTTACTCTGTGATGTGATTAGAATAATTTAAGTAGGTACATATATACACTTTTTCGATTTCCTTTTTGGAGCTCTATTATTTATTTATATTTTTGATAAAGTTTAATACTTGTTTATTTAAGAAATCAGATATTTTATTTACAACTTCCACGCTTTTTACCTTTTTTTATCATTACGGTATTATATTTGTTGTCATTACCGTCCCTTTCGTCATTACAATCCTTCTTCACAATATAGCATATATATCCAATATAGCTTTCCCAAAATACCATTTGGTGGGCTTATATGAAGTAACTATAAGTGACTAACCATATTCCTTATGAAATCTATAATATTTCATACGTTTTTACAAAATAACAAAAAATTAAACTTGTAGATTTCGATTATTCCGCTTTTTCCTGGTTCTTCCACTTACCATTATAGGAATGAAAGCGTAATTGGCTTTTGCAGCACACCTTTTTTGTTACATGCTCATGCACTGGTTATAATAATTAAATATATACGTAATATACATTGAGGTATTATAAGTGTATATGACGCACAATCACAAATTATAATGCGTTTTCAGACAGAAGAACATAAAGGCCGGTAATGACAAATTTCTCAACATGCCAGGTTTCTTCCAACTTTGTCTCATAACTTTTACAAAATATTTTGTTCCCAAGCTAGAAACCGGAAGCATATTTACGCTCCCTATACCGTGTGTCCAACCGGTTTCAGACACAGTCTGAGAAACGTAATGCGCACCGACGCACACCGATCCCTATACCGAGTGTGCAACTTGTGCCAATTATTATGGCTTGACATGGCCCTCCGCTCGCTTCGCTTGCTACGGGGGCTCAATCAACAAGAACTAACCAAGTGCTAACCAAATCTAACCCAAGGCTAACTCAAAATGAAGAAAAAAATCTTTTTACAAACATAATATTAAAAAAATAACAAAAACACCGACGGGAATCGAACCCGAGCCGCCGAACTAGAGGTCTGGCATCTTAACTATTGAACCACCAGTTGGCGTCGCACACACTGTATAGGGATCGGAGTGCTTCGGTGCTCATTACGTTTCCTAGACTATGTCTGCAACCGGTTGTACACACGGTATAGAGAACGTAAAACCGAAAGCCTAGTATAACCTTTAGGATAAACAAGTTGCAAATCTAATTAAAAAACACTTTCTTTTTCTTCCAGTCTTTTGAAAATGTAAAAATGCCAAAGAATCACTCTGTTGCGTATCTTCATACTGGAAGTTCTTCGAGAATTTCTAATAGTTACTACAAAAATTCACTATTTTCATTTTGATCATGAGCCGTTTTTACGTGTCGCCTCCATATTTCCAATATATTCTGATGATCTAAACACCTTCAGAAACGTTGATAACCCGTCTAATTGCCACGTCGTACGAATTAGGACAACGCGGCTTTTTGTTTTTTCGTTTTCCTATCTCTAACCCTTTAAACATGTCTGTTGGGTGCTTTCGGGTGTCGGCATTAGGTGTACGCCGATTTCTAAAAAGCGTTTGATATGATGGTTAAGCACGGTATATTCGTAACACATTGATAGTCATATTCTTAAATATAGTCTTTTAGCTGACCGCAAGCTGTCTGTGAGAAAACTATTCTATTTCTAAGTCTAATTCCACACACGTGTCTCACTGTGGTCTTCTTTTATTTATTATTGTTATGTATGAGGACGAGCTAGTTTTACGTGACGCTTCTATATTTATCATGTAGGCTCGGTAATTTAATGATCTTCGAAGAGGTTGCTCGTCTAATTGTGACGTCTTACAAGCTAGTATTGTTGGGCTAAAGGCTGTCAAAGGTTTGATATTTAAAAAAAAAAATCATGAAATTGAGGATCTTAAGGTCAAGCAAGCAAGGTCAGCAAGAGTCTTTCGTCATAATAAAGGAAGCTAATCGATAGCTTGGCCAATTTCTGATGTGTGTATAGGTTCGGAATTGCCGGATTTAATGATTTATTGAAGGTTGTAGATTATAACCTCAGTACTTTATTGGAATATGCAGGTTCGGTATGAGCTTCTTTATATTGAGTGCATATTCTTGATGAGAATTTCACATTTTAGAATTTAAGGTAAGTATTTATACTCTCTTGAGGACAGTGCATTATAAAAAAAGCACTTCATCGTAGACGACGTTTAATTTAAAATATCAACTAATAGTTTCCTGTTAAATAAAAAACACACAGTGGGAACTTTTAACCTGTACCTATTTGAGAATTGCTCTATTAATTGTTATTAGGATTAGGTATTTTATAAACGATTTGCCAATCTATCAAGATAATAGACTTAGTGTAACAGAGTAGTTTCGAACTTGGCCCAGTAGTGCAACTTCTGATGTGGATCATACTATATTCAGGGGGCTCCATTGAAAACAATCCACTTGTTTTTTAGTCACACTACAAGCAATGATCTAAGTATCTATATAGCTTGTGAACTAAATGTTTGGTCACAGAACATCTTTACCAAATTGACTCATTTTGTATTATAGCATTGCCTTTAAAACATCTCTCCTAATTTCTTGTTATAGATAAATTGTAATCCAAATCACATACAGTATAATGATATTACACCTTACGTTCTACATTTATCAATATTTATTCTGGTATCATAAAATATGCAGAAAATGAAACGCTTTCCGCTCGGTTTTCCATTATCCATTAGCTTCAAAAACACATAGCCGCAATAAAATATCGGAGTGAAATGTTAGAAAAAGCTGGGCATTATGATAATTATATTTATTTTTATATACCTTAGCATGCCCTGCCCTTTAAGCAAAGTTTAGTTTACTAAACCTTGCCTTTAAGACACTAAGGCAAGTGTTTTATGGGTCGTGTGCACTTGACTTGAAAAAAGGACTACTTGAAGGGTAAAGCATTAAAAGAAAGTATACCTTCATAGATATACGAGAATCACCTAAAAACCTACAGTTGCCATCAGGTAGTAAAACAAGACGGGTGTGTAAACAGGTCCGCACTGAATTGTATTTCAAGAATTTCTGAATTGACGGAAAATATGAAATATAGCAGAAACTATTGCTTATATTACATACTTACATTACATTCACATTGCTTTTTTAATAATATAACCATAGTTAATAGGGACAATTAATACAACAATTCAATCACTTAATTCAGTGTCTCTATCAGTATCAGCACCTATGTACGAATGTTCAACAGTTTGAACATTTTTTTCCAACACTTTGTTCATTTTACTAATAATCTAGTTATGTTAGGCCGGAAGAGGCAGCATCTGCTAAAAAAATCCGAGTGAGCCTAAATTGTGTTTACACCTTTATTCTGATTTTGGAAGCAATTTCTAAAAAGTCCCCATCAATATCGCGCTTGCGTTTTTAGTTATTCAAGGTCAAATGTCATAATAATCTTATTTTCTTCAATATTTCGCTTTTCGTGAGGCGTATGACTTTTTGCGTAGCTACAAAAAGTGAAGAACATGAAATTTTCTACAAAAAAGTTTATATAAGTATTTTCCATACAACCAATGATTCATTAAATAACAGACGAAACTTGCATAGTTACATTCGATCAGCCACTATTGTTGCTGCTTCTTGAACTGGATCAGATACGTCAAAAATTAAACTTAGACTTGAAGGTTTCCACATGCTTTTCTCATTGCTTGAATGTATTGGATACATAATGGCTGGAATTGGTCTCAAGGAAGCTTTCAGCGTTATTTAAGCTCCCTTTAATTAAGTTGGGAAAATGTTGAGTGGTGTGGTAACGCTTTTGCACGAGCTATCAAGTATTATTTTTCCAGAACCAGAAATGGACTATAGCAAAAAATACGTTCACAAGAATTACATTGAAAACATATTAAATGGAGAAGTATTGTATGAAAACGTAGAGAACTTTGAGGAGATGACAGAAGACGAAGACGTGAAGAGGGGACAGATTACGAGAGTGAGGATGATCTGTAGACGTCACTAAAACAAGAAAATCATGAATTAGGGCTATTGGGGAAAACATGTGAAAAAACGCGCCTTGCATCTTGCATCCTACCTCTTAAGTGGTGTGGAAACGGATGCACCGCTACCCTGTTTGTTTCCTAGCATATAGTGTGAAAACGGTTGATTTTACATGAAATATGTATATAACATTTTTTGAAGAGAATTTTTTAATCTTTTTTTTCTTTCATAACCAGAAAAGTCATAGGACATACAGGAAGCAAAATATTTTCGAAAAACCAATGTAGCTACAAAAAGTAAAGAACATGAAATTTTCTACAAAAAAGTTTATATAAGTCTTTTCCATACAACCAATGATTCATTAAATAACAGACGAAACTTGCATAGTTACATTCGATCAGCCACTATTGTTGTTGCTTCTTTAACTGGATCAGATACGTCAAAAATTAGACTTAGACTTGAAGGTTTCCACATACTTTTATCATTGCTTGAATGTATTGGATACATAATGGCTGGAAATGGTCTCAAGGAAGCCCTCAGCGCTATTTAAGCTCCTTTTAATTATGTTGGGAAAATGTTGAGTGGTGTGGTAACGCTTTTGCACGAGCTATCAAGTATCATTTGTCCAGAACCAGAAATGGACTATAGCAAAAAAGACGTTCTCAAGAATTACATTGAAAACATATTAAATGGAGAAGTATTGTATGAAAACGTTAAGAACTTTGAGGAGATGACAGAAGACGAAGACGTGAAGAGGGGACAGACTACGAGAGTGAGGATGACCTGTAGAAGTCACTAAAACAAGAAAATCATGGATTAGGCCTATTGGGGAAACCATGTGAAAAAACGCGCCTTGCATCTTGCATCCTACCTCTTAAGTGGTGTGGAAACGGATGCACCGCTATCCTGTTTGTTTCCTAGCATAGTGTAAAAACGGTTGATTTTACATAAAATATGTACATAACATTTTTTGAAGAGAATTTTTTAATCTTTTTTTTCTTTCATAACCAAAAAAGTCATAGGACATACAGGAAGCAAAATATTTTCGAAAAACCAATTTCTGTGGCATTTGACCTTGAATAACTTGAAAGGCAAACAAGATATCTGTGGGGACTTTTGATACATTATTAGTAGGTATATTAAAAATAAAAGTGTATGCAAAGTTTCCGCTCACTTGGATTCAGGATTCATTCACTATAAGAAAGATTAAGATCCAGTACAGTAGTAGCATTTAGTTACTACGCCTAACAGAAGATTTTTCTTGATGCCATATGTGTTCTATGGGATTGAATATACAATGATAGGGCGGAAGCCTTAGCATTGTGTGTCCTTTAGATACTCTTAGTGAAACTGCCGCATAAGTACTCTTTTTTCTATGTTCAAAGATTTTAGCACATCAAGTAACTCTTTTTTTGTGAAAATATATATCATTCTATCATGTCATGTTTATTTAATTGTCTACTGTAGTTACTTCCGATTTTCATGTCAGTCACACTGTTTGGGTATCAACCCATGTTTCGTCATTTTTATGCTGAGCGATTTTTATCAAATATTCAAATAACTTACCTTTTATGGACTTTTTAAATTTGATGCTTTTAAGACACTTCCATAGCGTTGTTCTACAGTAGTTAATTTCCGTCTTATCAGTCTGAGTAAATTATCTAGGGTTGGCACCGTATGCTTTTCAAAAATCTTATATATTTTGCGCCGAATTAAATCTTCAACACGCTCATCTAATTTTTTGAAAATATCAGAATCTTCCCTTGTTTCCCTAGCGGTAAGGGGCTATTCACATTTTCCACATGGTTTTCTTTGGAATTTTTGTTAATGTGAACGTTTCTTCAACACCTTCTATTCTATTCAACTTTTCACGTTCAATGAGAGTTTTATACAGTTTCTACGCATGGTCTGTCATGGTACAGGTCCATACCTAGAAAAAAATGTATTATATAGTACAAGAAAGTAAAAGTAAATTAACAGATGATTTATATGATAGATAAACACATGAACCAGTGAAAAATTAAAACAAATTGACATCAAATACCAACTGCGGAAAAGGACTCCCAGTAATATACCAGCTAACACAGAAGGAGAAAAAGCAACATTCCACCCAACAACAAGAAGTCTACATAGATCACCACCGATCACCTATACTAAACTTAGAAACAACACAAATTCAGATAGGGCTCTGTCTTAATTGAAATAAGGTCATTTATGGCGGGAACTTCGAATAGTAGATATCTGCCATCAGGAGAAGCACACATTCAGGGAAGAAGAACGTGACAAAAGGGAAGATAATTCCGATCTTGAAAGTCGTCCCACTTCACCATGACCTATCTTAAGAAATATTACCATAAAAATAGACAACACAACAATTCATGACGCGTAACCTTGCTTTCTTTGCAGTCGCTATTGACTGCAAAGAAAGCAAGCTTACCCCAATTTATAAATCCACCGACATTTAATCCATGCCAAAATAAAGCTAGTCAATTATGAAAGGACCGCGATAGCAAACGGTTGGGACGAGGCTCTAAAAATTGCTTATTTTGAAACATTTGTAAACAACTGAAGCGAAGAGCGCAGGCAATCATGAACCTTAAAGTTGCAATAGTCAGTAGATCAAGAGGACCATCATTTCGCCAGGCTTTTACGTCTCATCGATATCTCTACCGATATCCTAATCCTCAAACCCAACTCAAGAGGTGAAGCCCACAGGAGGGTAGTTTCTTGGGGAATACTCAAGTCGAATCTACGATAGATCTGTCAGAATTCTATGTGAAGTGATTTTTAAAGTTAAATAATTAAAGTGCTGGGTAAAATTAACAGAAACTATTAACACTTAATGAAATAACCAAGCCTAACCATAGATTAAAATACAACACCACTCTTAAAGAACCTTATTATAAAACAGGGACCAAGACCTATAAACAATTCAAAGTTTATCTGAACCGAACGATCATGCATGTTTTTGTAATCGGATACAGTATAATATTGCCCAGTTTCTCAAAGTATGGATAACTTTATTCTTCAAATATTTCCTATGACAACGATTGTTGAAGAATAACGTTATCCATACTTTGAGAAACTGGGCAATATGCCCAGTTTCTCAAAGTATGGATAACTTTATTCTTCAAATATTTCCTATGACAACGATTGTTGATACAATTGTTGTTATTGTTTTTTCGAAGTGCCTTCTTTTATATCACTTCTCACCTGACGTAGCGCGATCTCAAATCTGACCTACATAACCTGCACACTAACAAAGGCGTGGCGTCACGGATTACTGGTTGTGCCATAGGGGCGCACAGGGATATTTTGTTTTGTCAATTTAACTGTACAGTCGAGGAAGGGAGGCTCCACAGCTGCACGCCTATGTCAATTATTCTTGAATAAGCAACAGATTGCATCGAGTAGCATCCAAGCTTAAAATCGATTTATATTTAGTACCTATTTATAGTTATTCAGGCGATTTGAGCGTAAGATTTTGAGAACAAATTTCAGACCACAAATAAATATAGAATGAGAACAAATGCCGAAATTAGGAGATTGTATAAGGATGGGGATTTGGTACAAGAAATCAAGGGCCAAAGACTAAGATGGGCAGGTCATGTGCATAGACTGCAGGATGAGAAACTGGTTAAGTTGATATGGGAGGAGGTTCCTACGGGAAGAAGACCACCTGGACGACCCAGAATACGATGGATGTGTCAGATCTACAAAAAATGAACATAGAATGATGGAGGATGGCAACACCTGGAAAAAAGTTGTACAGTCAGCCAAGACTCACCCAGGGTTGTAGTGCTACTTGATTGATTGATTGATTGACTTGTAGTTCTTCAGAATCATATAAGCAGAAGGCTCCACTTTTCCAGAAACCTAAAAAGGTACTGATTATTTTTGAGCGTTTGGTATGACCTTAAGGGTAGAAAAATAAGAAGTATTTTGGCGAAGAAGACCTCTTTTAGGTTAAAGCTGTAGAAAAATATATAAGATAAACTAAACGAAGATGAACTAGCCAGTGAACAAAGAAATAAAATAATAGTCAAACAAATGGTAACATAAGTAACTAACAGTTTTGATATTGTTTAGAAAAATGAAAAACAGAATATCCTATTTGAGATTCACCTGAAAATAATGTTTTAAAAACAGGAAGATAACAATAATATTTCAAGTCTGAGGTGCACTCACAATATTTTTGAGTTATCTTCTTCCGAACTTTTACTTTGTTCTGAATTGTTTTAAGGTATTAAAGCAACTCATTAAGGGCGATGATGATGAATTTACGTTAACGTCTCCTTTTTGCTGCCAGAGCTAATTTGGACGAGACCTACAGTTTATCGTGGGTTTCGAACCACGGTCCTGGATCACTTTTAAGTCGGCCGTATCCCCCTGTCCCCAAGGACTTCTAATCCTTGGATTTGGCAATTAAGGGAAGTTTAGCTGATTCATATACGCGTTTGTTTTAGTACTTTTTTTTTGAAGTGAAAACCTTTTTTGGCGCGTTCAGCACCCGTTTTAGTGAATAAGACTCAGCTGACCACGCAAGACCTTGTAACGCTCAAGGTTGCCTACGTTCGGCTATTTAACGCCCATTCGGGTAAAGTCGGTGTCGACTTCAGCCAAGCGTGAGGCGGAGCGATTTCAGTTACCATGTTCATACGAATGAATGAATCAATAATTTTCTCGAAAAAGGCTCTGAGTGGAAATTCGAGATGTGACATGTTTTAAGCAACACTTGAGGGCAGCCAACGGTCATGTGTCTGTATATGTTCGGACCACGCCCCATCTCCGTTTATTAATACAGCTCCATTTTAGATATGGAATTTGTTTTTTGGATGGATGATCAAATGTCTTTCCAATTTATTATTTGTTCTTTAAGAGAGGTCTGCTTAGTTTTAAAAGCCATTTTTTCAAAATCATCAAATCCTTACCGTTGCCTCCTTGTAACAACTCGAGATTTTATGTCCAGTTTACCCAAAAGTACTAACGTACACACAAATAAATAATCATGCCACAACCACGTTTGGGTAAACTGGACATAAATTTGGAGTTGTTACAAGGAGGTAACGATAAGGATTTGATGGTTTTGAAGAAATGGCTTTTAAAACTAATCAGGCTGCCTCTTTTAAAGACAAATAAAGCATTGAATAGACATTTGAACATCCTTATAGCTGTGGCGACTCAAGGAATTTGGGTTCGGTGAAGCGCAAACTACAGATACTCAAAAATAGCACTAGAAAGGTATCTCTAGATCCAACTGTATGCAGTGGGTTCCTTCATCAGCATAATCATAATAGAATGTTATATTTAATGACTAATAACCCGCAGATCTCGTGCATGTACGTTGTGCCTTAACCTATATTATGTTACTATTTTGCGACGAGCTTTTATCTCAACCCACGTTTGTAATTTGTTGTAATTTTTAAAATATTTTTTTGCAGAATAAGCGAGGCCAAGAGTCCTTCCCATATCAACAGAAATACTTGGCTCAGAACTAGTTTAAGAAGGTCATCTCCAAAGTAAGTATAAAATTAAATTTTTGAATATATGATTATGATTAAGCAGAAGCGAAGAAGCAAATGTTACAATATTCCCGTCATCAATGCCAATGACTACGTTTATCTCGAAAAATCCGGATCCGATCGATTCAATCGCTTCTAGTGAATCTCCGTTTTTGTCACAACATGAATTATCGGATCTATAAATCCAATTCTTCGATCGTATGCAAATAAACAGAGACCGACATAGGGGTAGACAAAGCAAAACAATTTTCTTTTTTTAAGAATTCCTGGCAAAAACGCATTAGGGGGCAATTTTGGATGTTTCTGAAGAGCTCATTACTAATTTTTTTAAAAACAATTTATAATTTAGCTAACCAAAAACAAAAATTAAGAAAGTGAGGTTAGAGATTGCCGATGCCGACAACCCGGATCAGCTGACAAATGAAATTTCAATCGCGTTTCTGTCGTTGAAATAAATTACTTCTATCCGGATTAGTCAGTGCAACCCGATTGAAATACCGGATCGAATCGAAGGCTTCCATCCGATAAGAATATCAGGCGCCATCGTCTATGAGGATATTTTCAAGCGAATAAAGCTTCTATCGGATGAATTAGATCCGATCAGACGGCCTCAGATAAACGTAGTCATTGATTCGACAGCTCATTACGAGTATTGACCTCCATTCAACTCTACTCTACGCTCGAATCACCTACCTTCTCACCCCAAGATTCTTAGGACTCTCTATGGGACCCCGACCATCATTGACCCCTTGAGACTGTGTATGTCAGGTGCTAATGAGCAATAGAATAGTTTTTATTTTCCAATCACAAGCAATCCATTTATTCGTTTAGTTTCGTACTCACCGAGTTTTCATAAGCTGCACAAACTCTTCTGAAACCACTTCCAAGGAAAGTTTGCCATGACGATCCGATCGGAAATCCATCGCCTCTTATCCAGAGTTACAAATATATATTTGCTTCTTGTTATTTATAGTAAAGCGGAAAAGATCTTTCTGGCATCTCTTTCAGATCTAGCAGTAATGTCGAAGTCATCAGCGTAAGATTCTTGGGGTGTTAATATCTGTTCTCTGGTCCCTTTTTCTAGAGCCAGATTAATTAACGGCAATATCGGGAGATCTTAGACTTGTCTCAATTCATTCGGACTAACAGAACGTTCTTGAGAGATCCTTCTGTGCCCATACACTAATGTGATTGTCATGTATCTTATTGGCAGCATAATTAGTTGACTCTCATCAATAAAAAGCTGCATGTATGTGACAAAAAGTCATATATGGGTTAGTTTGGGTTAGTGCATCATCGTGGAAAATAAATTCATTTTGTTAATTTTAATTAACTGAAGGAAATCTCGGAACCGAGCATTAATTGAAGTGTTTATTTTTCGAACACGCCTATTTTGACTTTTATGCAAACCTTTAAATAACTATTAACAAATAAAATTCCACGTATACATACCGATGGGTGGAGACCTAACACTTCTCTCCGATGAATAACGAATACATATATACTATTTATTTATAAATACGAACGATTCTTGTGCGTTTTGTAAAGGAGAAAAACGCAAAGCATGATT